>SSNP01000058.1:2784487-2850041 GCA_006937955.1 Pachypanchax playfairii | reverse complement strand
AAGAAAAACTCAACGGTGACATATTATTAACTTATTAGGTTTTGAAAAACGAGTGAAAAACACCTGTAGTACCAGAGTCCATGTCTGATCACACTACATGAAACACTGGCTTACAGATATAAATCTAGAATTATTTCTGTTAAATATCATATTTCACACAGCAAGGAAGACATATGTCTATATAAGCTTTCACTGTAAGGTTCAATGTTGTCTACAGTGAGACATTTTTGGACTTTATCAATTAAATATTTGTCTTTCTGGTAGCTAAAAGCTTTCCAAAGTTTTTTAGCTCGTTTCCTGTCTGCTGCTAAAAGCAGATCACCTTCATCCAAAAACATTTGACTTCTGGATGTGGAAATAGGATTGATGACAAATTTGACTCACCTTTTAATTCCACTTGATGTTAGACGTTATAATACAGTATGTAAGTAACTGTCATGATCACTCCTAAAACACCTGTTTCACCAAGGACGATGTATCAACATATATATCATTTATATTCTAGTTTTTAGGGTCTGCTCTATGATTGGTTGCCCACCTGTCCATAGAGACCAGATCTCCATAAATTNAATGAATGAATGAATGAATGAATGAATGAATGAATGAATGAATGAATGAATGAATGAATGAATGAATGAATGAATGAATGAATGAATGAATGAATGAATGAACCTGCAAGAACGCTTGAATGTCTATTTAAAACTGGCTGAATAATAGTCTACATTACTTGGTATTATTCAAAAAAACAATTTGATAACTGAGTGAAAATGTAACATTACTAATTATAATTTTCTACTACTTGTGTTTGATCTGAGTCACTTTTCATACACATGGTAAAAGTAATTGTTATTTTTTTTATTACCTAAACACAGCACTAAAAGTTGAGCGTCCTTTCTGACACTACAGCTGTTGTACACTGGTCTCAACCAACAGATCAAATGAGTAAGTCAGAGTAAAAATAATGTTTTCTCTCCATTTATCCACAGCAGTTACCTTATGAAGCCCTTAGGGAAACATCTACACAATGTATTTCTCTCTGTTGCACGTCTGTTGAGTTCACTTGTTTATCTATCTGGTTTGTACTGATGTGGAAGCTAAAGTGTGTCCATTCAACCATCCAGATGTTTGTTGTTTATTATTTCACTTTATGTTGATCACATGGCTTTTCAAAGCTGAGAGGAAGTTGTAAATAAAGGGTTGTGAGGTTTGGAAATTAAAAAAAAGAAGGTGTGTGGAAATCCTGTTTACTGTTGCATTTTAACCTGGTTAATGTCATAAATGAACGATGAACTGGACACAGAATGCTGCAACCCAAGCAGAGANCACTGTAAAAGGTGAGTAAATAATTTTATTATGAACTGCAGGGTTGTGAGTAGTTTTCCAGGACCAGCTGGAATCAGACCTGGAGGCAGACGAGCGATGTGAGTAAAAATGAGTTCTGATAAACAGACGTTTTCCTGTACGTTGCTGAATGATAAATTCTTGCTCACTGTGTTTGTCGTTGCAGACATGGAGGAGACTGAAGGGATTCCAGGCACCAAGGAGCAAGAGGAGCGTAGAAGGTCGAAACAAGTTTTCTTTAGTGTTTTTAAACTGTTAAACACAGGAAACAACAAGGAGACACACTAAGGTTCTGATTCAAGACAAATACTCAAAGGAGATGGTTTGTAAGTTACTCAACAAAAGATAATCAACCAAAGAATCACAATAATCTGATGTTGAGCCGAGCTACAAGCTCAGCAGAATACCAAAACAATTTGATTGGATAAAATAAATGTGACTGCAGCAGTAAACAGGAAAACTCTGCCTGATGGTGAGTCCAGCGAATCACGCGGTAGCCTCACCTGAAGAGGAATAAAACAGAAAGGTGGAGGAGGGAAAAGACTCAACCCAAACTCAGAATCCCAACAGTTTCCACTATTTGAATCATGTGTTAAATAGCTGTGGTCGAGCTAATCCATCCATGAAGTTTTATTTTTACTTTTCTGTGTATTACGTTCAACTTGACTGTAAAGAAGAAAAAAATCACTTTGACAGTGTGAACGGCAGGAAAAAAAGAAACATTTCCAAATAATTTTCTGTCCAGACTGATTCAACTTCCGAGCTCTGGAATTTCACAGATTCATTGAAGAAAAAAAAAAAAAATCCACATGAATGAATGAATCCAAGTACTTTAATATAAAGTAACTGATATGATGATCAAGAAAACGTCTTTTAGTCAATTTTAGGGCCTCATACGACCTTGAGCTGGTTCCACGGGTTCTGGAAGAGGAAAAGCACCTACAGTAGAGTTACTGGTGCCACTAGACTGGTGTTGTTTGGTTTTTATTTGTGAGAAACTGTCAGCTTCATGCTATGATCGGTTGTATATTTTCTAAAAATGTGGCAGCTAATATAAGAACAACATACACAACATGAAAACCAGACATGGACACATTGAAGCCATTAAAACCCAAACTAAACATTTTTATGGTTAAAGAACAAGAACAGTAAGCAGCTGCATTGAAAACATGTTTTACAAGCTCACTTTTTGTTCAAGTTAAACAAATCTGAGCGAATGATCCACAGAGGGCCTGCTGAGGTCGAGCACCATTGAAGTCAAATGGTTCACAAGGTTACTCCAGGTAAAACCTACTAAAAAATTTAGAATGTGCCAAAACTAAAACTCACTTCAAGTAGACAGTATTCGACAAATGAAGCGGTGCAGAAGAGAGGTCAAGTGGGACAGTGAGAGCGTGCGTGAGGTCGTGTGTGGGTGTGTAAAAGTGAGAAAATATGGAGAGCAGCTGACAGAGCCGTCAGACTAACAGACTCTTGTTAGGCCCTGTTGGGTTTTTTCATACTCAACCAGAAAAACGATGAGACTTTGGGCTTCATGTACACTTTTTAATCCTTCATCGTATATCTGTGTGCTTCGTACTCAGACGCTCATCTTTTTTTTTCCTGTTTTCACATCCTTCCTTAACTTTCTCCATTTTTTTCCCCTCATCGTTAGTCCCTTCTTGTAGTTCCTTGTTCTCCCAGAAGCTCAGTGAAGATTAAGGCCTCCTCTTCTCCCCTTAGTCTCACCTTCATCCTTTGATCCTGTTTCCTCCACTCATCCTCTTCCTCACTACCTTTACCCCTCCTCTCCCCCAGCTTCTTGCTTAACCTGCTTCTTGATGCCCCCCACCAGCACATACACACCCCTTTCTCTAAAAAACAACACGCACACACACACTAACTGCATAACGCACGATGCACAAGCGTACAGAATCAAGCCCAAACCTATCTGCATCCAGCAGCACAGCATCTAATCCCTTATGCTTGGAGGAGGAGGGGGACCATGCAATCATTCCTGCTTCTTTTCCTGCCCCTCCATTCATTTTCTCATCTCTTCTACTCTTCAATCATTTTCCTCATCCTTGAATGTGTGCCCAGCATCCTGCTGGTAGGTGTTGCTTTGGAGGATGGACTGGAGGGCTGCATCCTTTGAACCTTTCAAATTTAGTCCAGTGGTTGTCACTCACATAAACAGACGTGCTACGCGGGGTAAATTCAGTCTCTGGCGCTCCTCCTAATAAAAAGTCAAATCTGGTGAGATATTTAGTTGCTGTTCGTAATCTTTGCATGGCACAGGAGGAGTGGGAGCCCTTGGTACTGAGGCGATGATGCCCTCTGTTCCTGATGGTCTCCTGTTCTGGATGCTGCTGCCGCCTTGTGGCTGTAAGCGTGAACCACAGCCCTTCTGACATAATGACCATTTGATTTTTAGAAGAGTTGCAATACAACCTACTCCTCTCGCTCACACGCACACACACACACACCGCCTCTGCTTACCATCCTCGTCTCCACTACCAACACAACCCCTCCTCTCTGGGTGGGATAAATACTGCTGGAAGATGCATAACGTGTTGCTATGGTGATCAGCATGTGAGGTTTTTTTTTTTTTTGGAAGACAGGGACATGATGGTGCACTGGGAGCTCTGAAGATCTGCTTTGTGTGTGTTTGTTTTCATGTGTTTGGTGTCTCGTTTGTGTTTCAAGAAAAAAAAGAGGGTGGAGGGGACAGGGGAGAAGATGGAGGGAGGGTGGGGTGCATCTGTTTCTGGAAAGGAGGAACAATCAGAAAAAAAAAAACAGCACAGACCTAAAAATAAGAGACAATCCCTCAGACCCCGTGTGTTTTTTTATGCATGCCACGCACTGCTTACCTACTGTTGCGTATGAGCTCAAAACTATGAGCCCTGACTAGCAGCCTTCTCCGGGGAGTGTTTAACCTCTCCTCCTCTCCTCCTCTCCTCCTTTCCAATTTCCTCAACCACCTCTTCATCTACCATCACCACCCCTGATCTCCGGCTGCTCCGTCTCTCTGGGGACACATTATCAGACTGCCTGATTGGCCCTTGCGTATGTGCATGTGCTAATGTGTTAATCTGTGTGTGTGTGTGTGTGTGTGTGTGTGTGTGTGTGTGTGTGTGTGTGTGTGTGTGCATGAGACGGCATAAGCATGCTGTCCTCAATCAATTAGCACAAGCTGGCACAGCAATTACCATTACCCATTGTGTTTCTGCTTTATATGTCGACGCACATGCACACGAGGGATAAGTAGTGCATCACAGATCACCAGCTGTCTGCATTGAAGACTCCCAAACGGTCAAGTCCACACACACACACACACACACATTTACCGCGATGACATGCACATTTGTGTGTGTCTGCAAGATACACCACCAGCTCTCTCCTTCGGACCAGACGGCATCCTTGGAGACACCTATATGTGTGTGTTTATCAGTGTCTGTGTGTGTGAGTGCAGTCCAGATGGCCATCTTCGAGGGGTTTTCTGGAACATTCAGACACTTGTTGCTTCTTGTCATGTCTCTTTCTTACTTTCACTCTATCTCACTTTCTCTCTCACACACAGATACAGTACTTCTTTTGAAGTGTGAAGCAGCTTGCGGTCAACTCTCTTCCTCTTCTATCAAACAGGAGCCTTTAGAGCCTTCAGATAAATAATGAAACAGAAACAACGGTAAAAGTATTAGCAGAGGGAAACAGCAGATATTCCTGCTTGATGTGGTGAAAGACACGGCTGTTCTTTATTCAGCTCTGCTGTGATGGACTGGCAGAGGGAATCAAACTGTCTTTACTTGGGTGAGCTCCAAATGTGTGAGGTCAAGTGTGTGCTGTTGACCTGGTCGCTGTGTGCTCTGGCATTTCAAGCCTGCAGCACCTGCTTTATGACTGTTGTTCCTGCTTGTAGCTCTTAGTGAAGACAGACAGCAGTCTATATTTCATGAGCATGTGTTGCTGACACTAAAAATCAAACCTGTTATTTGGTCAGATGGAAATATATAATCAGACTGCAGCAAAGAGCAAGAAAGAAATATGAAAACTTTTCCTATTTATTGTGATATCCTTGTTTTTTTTGTGGATTGTGGAAAGATTTTATAGCCATAAGTAGTTGAGAATCCTTTAACCTTAATGCATCATATATTTTCTTTTACTGTGTGTTCACTGTTGTTTTGAACTAGGTGAGTACATAATTACCTCGTATTACTCATTAGTTGTGTGCATCACTGTGTCAGCTGCACACCAATGAACTGAGTCACATCAAATGACATCTGAAATGCTAAAATTTGAATAATTTTGTCACGGTGTTTTGTATCACTTGCTGTAGTCAGATCGAGCTTATTTTCATCCTGTTTCATTTTGCAGTTTTATGACTGTTATTTGCTCTTGAACACGTCTCACAGCAAGCCAGTGAATAATAAATCTGATTTTACACCTTAAGAATGAAAAAGGAACTCACAACACAGATATTGCTTCAGCTAGAGAAGATTTATTGTCCATATAAATATTTTGAATACACATAAAAATCTGGTGTAAAGCCAGGTTTTTATTTATTTTATGTTAAATGAGGAATTTTCTATTCTGAAAAGTTGCTGCCTGGTTGTATCATGTGCAGGAATGTGTGATTTTAAAATCTTACTGCACACTTTTAAGGTCCTTGATGGTACTGCACCTCCTTACCTGGCAGAGCTTCTACACTTTTACTGGCCCAGGAGACCTCTGAGGTCAACGGATCAGATGATCCAGGGGGCTCCCAGGTTACAAACTAAGGAGAGAGGGTTTTTGCTATAGCTGCAACCAGAATATGGATCAGTTTACTCCCTCACATCAGATTCTCCACAAGCTTGGAAACTTAAAAAATCTGCTCTTAAGGTTTGATTTGATTTTTTTTAATAAATGAGGTGTTTTATATATTTTTGTTTTTTGCTTTTTATTCTGTTTTTATCCCCTTTTTATTGATTTTATACAATTTTTTTGTACAGCACTTTGGTCAGCCTCGGTTGTTTTATAAATAAACTTGACTTAAACACCTCAACAAAAAATCTAATGTATGTTCTATTTTTGTAATTTGCAGCTTGTTTGAAAAACACAATAATTTGTTCAATTTTTCATGTAAAATATAATAAAGACTTTTACAAGCTTATAAAAAGTTATTTTGGACAAATACTAAGATTTCATAAGAGTCAATAGTATTAAAAGTTTTGTCTCTCGGGGTTGTGTTTAGTGTGTTGTTTAAAAAAAGTTTGGTGAGTATCACCTTGATGAAAAGCAGCATTTTATGCATGTGAGGGCTTTACCAGTCTTTTAAAATCAGTAATTACTATTTCCTTTTTATTCAATGTAGAATATGGAGTTAAATCATTTTCACAAAAATCTGTTCGTAACAAATTAGCAAAAGATGGAATTTAAAACTGGTCCTTCCCTTGACCCAACACAGACTGAGCCCTTGGGTCAGGTCTGTTTGGGCTTGAATGATTTATAGGTCAGTCTCATGTTGTTTAAAAAATAAATGTTTACAAGAACTCTGTCCAAAGAAAAACTGGATATTTGTGTTAAAAGCTCATTTTAAACTAATTTAGATTTTTAAAAGTCTGACTAACTAAACAATTGATGCATAGAAGTGAATGTTGGCTCAGAACTTTTACACTGGATTTATTATTGTTTACATTGTATTTTAAGAAAAACACAAATCTGTGTCGCCCTCTTGTGTTAGAAAGCTGAACTGCACAATGTTCTTGTTTTGTCATCTATTACACAACTCTACAATCCAGAAACATTTTTTTATTAATCTTCATCTAGATTTTCCAAAATCCACGTGATGGTGAAGACTCTAAAAAGAAACAGTCAGATGAAACTCGAGTTTTTCCACTGCTTTTGTTTTTACCTTGACTTTGTGCAAAGATAACAGATTTTCCTTTTAGTGTTTAATTTATCTGCTATGACTGGAGAGAGTAAAACATAAGACAACCTAAACATTTGAATTGTCTTTAATTTCAGAATCATTGTACAAGGACATCCCCAGCACTTCCTTTTTACAATATGTACCACATAACAGCACCTACATGTTATTTACACACACAAGATTGTATCACAAAAACAGTGTGTGAAATTAGCAAAAACAGGCTGTTTTTTGTTGTTTTTTTTTTTTGCTGAACTAACCCAATAATTCATGAGCTGGCTAAACAAAATATAATCTCACAGCCATCGGCCCCTTCTAAGATTAAAGCTGAAATCACAGGTGAAATAATCAAAATTAAGGGACGTAAAATTATGGTGATGTTAAGTGTCTCTAATTCTACTGAGATCAGGTAAACATCGGGCAGATACAATGTAACCCACCAAACATTATCATTTGTAATGCAGAATTCAATGACATTATTGTGTTTATTTGGTTGCTGAAATTTAAACTTTTATTTTGTAAACTTTACAACAGGAAGTGATGCAGCAGTTGAAGAGATCTGCAAGTAAGGTTTTGCTTAGAACACATGGATCTCATTTACTCTCTGGTCTGTGTGAAATGAACTAAAATAAAAAGAAAATATAACAATCAGGATGTAGTCAGTCAGAAGAAACACATGTATGACACACACACCTGTGCACGCACACACACACACACACACACAGTTGCACCACAACCAGAGATACTGTAGCAGCTTTCTCAAAGGCAAAGACATGTACAACACAGTCAGTGGCAGTTCTGCTGTGATATGAAAGCATGAAACAGCAGCAGAATGAAATCTGCATGTCGAGAAGTGTTTTTTTTTTTTAGCCCAGCCAAACAACAAAGGCAGATCAACTTCCCGAAGACCCTAAATTTCAGTCCAATATGGTTTGGCTCCAGATAAAAAGTGAGGTACACTTAAGAAAAGAGAGGGTGAGATCACTAAATAGCAAAGTCTTATTCATCTGATTATTAGATCTGAAACACAAAGAAGCAGTAACCAAATGTTAAATTGAGTATTTTAAGGATTTTAAAGTAGGACGTGCCAGACTGTGTCAGACTGATGACAAAACAGAAACCAACAGAAAAGTAACAGAACTTTTTCATGCAGAGGATAAATGACAAGTTTTCTGGTGAACAGAACAAAATGGAAATAACAATAAAGAAGGGGCTAAATATGCAGGCTGATAATATTCAAGCTTTTCTTTATTTGTAACATTGCAACTAAACAGGAAGATTTTTAATTGGCGGGCCAAGGCATCAGTCCCCATCACCTGTCCAACCGGCCACCGAGGAGAGGACAGCTGAGGAATCCAGGTTGCCCGAAAAGTTCAGAGCATCCTGTTACGTTTATGAGTGGGTGAGTCTGTGATGACATCACTGCAGGGTGCAGAGCCTCGTTTACGGCTGGCAGCAGAATCTAAATGAAGTGCCATCTCCTCAGCTATGAAGGTGTTAAGGTCCACGTCATGAAGGCCATTCCTACGTCGACTAAGAGACTGGGCAGGGTGAGTTGGGGAACCAGGAGGACCAGAACGCACAGAAATGCTGGCCATGGCGCCACTAAGGCCTGAAAAGAACAAATTGTACACAATTATACAAAGCAAGATGAAAGTGAAGCCAACATAACTTCATGATGCGCCAGCTCCCAGGTGAACATGACTCTATGACTAACCATGCAGGGCTATTGCCTCTCTGAAGGGCTGCAGGTCCGTCTCCACAGAGCTGTCCGTCTCTGGTGGTGATGGTCGACTAGCGGATACCATAGCAACTATGGGTGGTGCACGAGTTGTCCGTTGAGGTGGAACTTTGCCACACAGAAAGCTAATGAGTTCTTCTCGTCTGATAGTCCTTCGTCGCTTCTTCAACCACGCAATCACCTCCTTGTTCCTGCGCTGGTAGCCTAAATGAACCCCTAGATCATAACTCCTCTGGTGGGCTTCGATACTCTCTGGTAGCACAAAAGGATTGTCTATTTTAATAAGTCTGGTCACAACATTTACACTCCACCTAAACAAGTTATTATAATTATATGCAGGATTTCCAGTTCATCTTAAAAGACTGAGATGCAGGATGAAATGTGTTAACAGTAAGTATTACTTGCCTTTATACAGGTTAGTTACAGCTGTGGCTGCATTCTGGAAGGGCACCCAGAGAGAGAGACCCTGCTGCTGACATACACGATCTAAAAAGCACATTTTTAAAAACAGTCAGTGTGTGATGAAAACCGTAACTTCTCTTGTAAAACTCAGAGGTTGTTAATAATTTACAACTTAAATCATTATCATGAAAATTCAAAGTCAAGAAAAGGCTAAAAAAATCCATAAACACTGATGTGATCCTAAAGTGAAAAATAACTTTGTAAAATGTTTTTTGAAGTGCAAGTTGCCTCAAGATACTAGTGTCACATTAAACCAGTATTTAGTCATCTTGACTACACTCAAATGCGATTCTGAGTGAAGTGGAAACTAGTAAGAAGTCAAAAGGATAAAATTTTGTGTAATCAATAAAAAAAGGATGCAAAGACCTGAATGTCAACAGAGTGGCAGTAAAAACCTCTACAAAGCCTCAGAGTCTTGCCTCTAACCTGTAATTACATTGTACATTTCACAAGCATAGAGCTGCAACACCGTTTGTCAAGTCTGATAGCAATCAGCAGATAAACTGGCCAATATTTGAGATAATTTTAAATAATTGGTCATTTCTCATTTGCTTGCAAGTACTTTGTACTCAGCAGCACAGAGCGGCTGCTGCTGTGTGAACTACAGGAAGGCTCTGCGATGGTCAGCGGTTAGCCAATTTCTGGAACAAACAACAAATTTCGTACAAGAGAAAATGATAAAAACCTTTTTTTAATCAAAGCCTTCTATTCTGAGGGTGTCAGATACTATTTTACAGAAAAAAATGCTTGTTTTCAGTTAGCTTTAGTTAAAAACAACTTCCAAACAGTGTCAGGCCTGAGAGCTGAATTATTACAGACTTAAATGCATCAAAGTTTTGATGGTATCACCTATTTTTTGAAAGAATCTAATCTTATTGGCGGTTGTGTGCAAGACAAAGCAGCTGCACACTAAGCTGCTCTGTTTGTGTATGATCGTCCACAGTGTGATGGTGAAGCAGATCTAGAAGTCTCCAAAGGAGAAACTCTTAGAGAAAAAAAATAAGTTGCTTTAGTTTTTAATGGGAGGTCCACCTCCCACATACACTGCTGTGGCATACAGCAACACTCTCCTTTTTTGCAACTTGTAATGCCTCAGCTACTTAAAGATGGAAGAAACATAATGTTAGATAAAGAACATGATTACACTTGACTAAAGTTGAAGTGTCACCAAGCCATCTCCAGAGAAGATGAGATGTCTGCAGGCAGTTTGTGGACCCACAACTACAACATACAGCTCTTAAACTGAGATGGTGTAAAAAGGACTGGAATGGACACAAATCTGATGACCGCTGTCCTTTTTCTATACTTGCTTGTTCCTGTAGAGTTACAGTCTGCAGTGAAGAAACAGGGTGAATCGTGGACAGCTCGTCAGTCCACATGGAGACAAACAAACCATTCACTCACAAACCTCGGGACAATTTAGACTCGCCAATTAATGGGCATGTTTGTAGTTTGTGGGAGAAAACTGGAGTTCCAGAGGAAAAAAAAAAGGCCCCAATCTTTGAACCGAGGACCTTCTTGCTGCAAGGCAACAGTGCACAAATGGCACCACCATGCAGCCCAGTCTAAAGACAGTATGAACTTTTAGTCTTGAATTCAAACTTACTAAAGCACTTTGTTTTACTTTAGACAAAAAATAGCATGTAGATTCAGAGATCCAGTTTGAATGATCTCAGACGTATTTATTACAAGTGAAACAAATGTAAGGAATGCTGCTTACTGTTGCTGTGTGGCATTACTTTATAAATTATTTTTAAACAAGACTGTTCTATTTGTTTAACTTTTCTCTGATGTTGGTCAAGAATCTAATCTAATTTAATCTTGATTTTTAGTACTAAACTATTATTTTTGTCAGACAAAGAAAACTATATTAGTAAAATAATAAAAGGAAAGTTAACAGAACAGAAGTTATTGGCTGCTTAGAAATCTAAAGACTATATCTGCACTGGCTGCAGAAACACCCACAACATTAACTTTTACTAAGAACCTTGCAAAACAACTGAGTTGCAGACTTAATCAAACCCATTAAAAACTTATAAACTCTATAAATAATGTTTTACTCACAAAGTTGGTAGTGAAATCAACATGACCTTACATCTACATACCTCCTGACACATATGTGCAGAAGTTCTGGGTGACTTGTGTCATTTCAAAGAAGCCCAGTTTTAGTGTTACACACAGAAGACACAACGAAATTTTAATACGGAAATATTTACGTTAGACCTTTCGCCATTTTGTCGAAGTAATAAACAACTATGCAATTTTCAAAAATAATAAACTGAACTGCGTCCTGATATAAAACGTTCTTATGTCGCAACTTTTTCATGTCACGGAAGAGCAACATTTAACATCGTGTTCCGTCAACACATCTGTTGTTTTCAGTCTACAGTCTCCTCCCTGGGTATCGCCATTTTGACAGTCTAGATAACTGTTAACTGAAGACAAAACATTTGTACCGTTCGACCTGAAAGAACAAGTGTGTTTGAAACAGTAACAGTTAAACTGAGATTGTTGTTAGAAATTTGTTTTAAACTGTATTTGCTTAAATATGTGTATAATTTGTGTCTCTTAACAGCTGAGGCCACTGTGAGCAACGTTCAGTAGTGTTGTCAAATACTCTTGACACGGTGACCGGTAGGTGTTTTGTTGAATTGTGCTCCACCATCAAGAGCCGTTTCCTCGTGAACTCCACCCACATTAACTGGGGAAAGAAAATGTCTGTGGCCAACTCGCCATAGACAAGAAAAATAAACCCCGGCGTCACAATGTGGACGGGGCGGAGCAAGCCAGGAAACAGATTTGACGGGGGAACACAACTTGGCACAACACCAGCTCTTAGCAACTGTCTAGCATTAGTTAGCAAAAGAACGGGGTCACGATACCGAGAACAAAACCACAGAACTACATATATCACACCTCATTTAAAAATATTAATAGTCAAACGGTGACTACAAAATAATGGAAACATATCATACTACATATAAAATAATAATTTATCAGCGCTATTAGTTTTAACACTGCCCTTTGTGTCTCCGCCTCAGCGTCAGGATTAGCTTTTATTAGCATTAGCTCAGCTGGTTGTCTTTACTTGAACTTCGATGTTTGGAGCATACCTTTGTAGAGCTGTGCTACAGCAGTTGCCGAATTCTGAAAAAGGTGCCAAAGCTTTTGTTGACTTTGTTCCGTCTCCTCTTCGTTTGGAGTGTCCTGTTCAGCCTCTGCTAAGCACTGTCGTTCCCATTTGGAGAACCAGTGCTCAGGGCCGTGCTCTTGGATTTCAGCTTCTCTCTCTTCCTTTCTCTCTTCCATAGTTCTAACGTTAAGAATTTGTAAATAAATATAGTTATGTATTTTACGGGCTATTTAACTGTCTCCCTTATATTAGACAACTATGTTACACCTCCTCAACCCCCTACTAAAGGAACACAACTGCTGTTAGAGCCTCATTGTCAACATTACCCTCACCGCTAACACACCCAATGTTAAACATACCAAACTAAAGAACGCGGATGACAACACCTAAGAATTTCAGAAACTAGCTCCTCCCAATTTCTCGCTAAACTGAAAACCAATTGGATACAATCTTCACTGTAGGCGGGTCTCATCGCTAAATAACGAAGCCTGATTGGTCACCGTTGAAGAAGAGAAAAGGTCAGAGAAAATCGAAGTTGATCCTAATAAAGGGAGTTCCTCTAGCTTGTTATTTAGCATTCTGTGCGGTAGAGGGCAGCCTGACCATTTAGATCAGTCATTTATATTATTATATACTTGTCCCTGATTGGAGTCCTTTTGAGTGGCCATTTCCAGTGGTCATTGAAATCCAACATCCAAATAGTTAAAAAGTAAAGAAAAAGGTTAAAGATTTCTCTTTGGCATGTTGTTTTCCACGGTTTCAATTGTCATCAGCTGTTAGTCTTCCAGGAAGCAGTGCCACTTTCAGACATGACAGCTGGTAAAATAAACTACTCAAAACCTGGAGACCTTCAAGGAGGACCAGCAGGTTAAACATACTGTTCTCCATCACTAAAATCATCCCACCATCTTCATGACACAACACAAACAGAAAGCTCATACAGCTCATACAGCTCACTGTAAGTCTTGTTCAGTTGTATAAATAATCTAAAGTACACCAGATATATTCTGGTCACCCACCAGCAGTTTGTCTTTTTGAAGAAAGTGTTCACACAGCTGTTCTAACCATCTCTTTTACTCTTCGTATACTCTAACTCTGTATGTGAACTCCATCTCTATTGAACTACGATCTGAACATGCAACTCTTTTTGCACTAACAATTAGACATGTCCTCTTGATTTATTTTTATTTTTAGACCTATAATAATACAATAATTTTGTTTGATTTAAATAGATTATGTTAGAACATAAGTTAAAAGGTAATCTATGGGAGTGATATTTAGGTATTACATATAGGTACATTGGTAAGGTGCAATAAAAATAAATAAACACAGAAACCAAGCGGATACATAAACTGTAGGCTATTATCCTTTATGCCATGAATAGCTTTTATTCTTAGGTGTATTTACAAGGTTGAGATTTTGAGGGAAAAGTTCAAAGTTANGCTGCTGTTTGGACCTTTAATTTTATGAGGTGCTGACTGAGTAAGTCCAAAGGTCAGATGAGTCCTTACATTCTCTCTCAGCTATCCCTCTCTCTTTCTCTCCTTCTCTGCTAGCACAGGTCTCTCCATCGGACTGCTTTTCAATCCCTGAGTCTAGATTTTTTTTTTTTTCTAATTTATTTATATTTATTTATCTGATTATTCTACAGTATTTGAACATGGACAAAAGGGAGCAGGAGATTTCTGACGCTGAGGCATATTTCCAGGAACCAGGACCTACTGTCACATTTACCAATTTACATTACTGTGTTCAAGAAAAAAAGTTCTGCCGCAAGATCGGTTCAGAGAAATGCATCCTCAAAGATGTAAGGTAGGTTATGAGCTGTATCTGTTAGAGTGTGTCAGAGAGTCAGAAGAACCAATATAATGTTGTCTCAACTGATTATCATTTTTAAACACATCTTTTTACCATCTAATAGAATCTTAATGTGAAATCGTGGGCCAAAGGGAATATATTTATATTTGTTCTCCTTAGATCCTATTATTATAGTTTAAAACTCAATCTACAAAGTCAAAATATGAGAAACATTAAAATAAAAATCTAAAAAAAAAGATGTTCATACTTTGAATTGTGGATTATTAAATCTAAACTTCCAAACTAGAATAAAGTTCTTCAACTGATTATAGTTTAACATTTTATGATTTACTGTAAATACACAACCATCATAAATATGGAACATAATGTACTCATGTACTAATGTACATGTGTTTGACCACAAATGTTTTCTTTTAAACAAATAGTGTTAAAAACAAAGCAACATATTCTGTAAGACATAACTATAAGTTAAAACACAAAATGAAAATACAAATTTGACTTTCTAATTTAAAATTATTTTTATTTGTTCTTCATGAAACATTATTTTGTTGCTATTTCTTGTGTTGTTGCTTCTGTAGTGGCATCATGAAACCAGGGATGAATGCTATAATGGGGGCAACAGGAAGTGGCAAAACATCGTAAGAAAATTTATTTTACATGCAAATACTTACAAATGCATGTCAATCATTTGCATAGTTACATACAGAGGACGACTTTAATCTCTTCACAGACTGCTGGATGTGATCGCAGGCCGAAAAAACCCTGCTGGACTTCGTCAAGGACACGTTCTGGTGAATGGAAGAGTTGTCACTTCAGACCTTAGACTCAGCTCGGCATATGTGGTACAGGTAAATAAACATAAATACAATTACTTTTCATTTGCTCCTTTGTGGTATTTATTTGGAGTTTCTGTGTCATCGTGTGTTTTTAGGATGATATCCTGATGGGGACTCTAACTGTGAGAGAGAACCTCTTGTTCAGTGCAAACCTGCGTCTCAACCCGAAGCATTACTCCTCTTCTGATAAACACAGGAGAGTAAACACCATCACGGAAGAGCTCGGCCTTACAGACTGTGCCGACACAAAGGTACAGAAGGGTTTCATGACCTTTGTCATGACCCTGAAATCATGATGCTACTCCTATAAATAAAATTTAATGGTTTGATATACTTTAACAGCCTCCTTATCAGTCTTGTTTTAGGTTTTAATAGTTAAAAGCAAATAAATAGGAACATGACAAACATGGCTCTTCTAATTACAAGCTGTAAAAATACAAATTAAATAGGTTTTCTCTCAAAATTGGTCTAAACATTTAAGTTTATATTAAATTACTCAGAAAAATATCACAAATTATTTCTACAAAATACTATTTTTGAGATGCACTATGGTGCTTTAAGATTTAATATAGAATTCAACATTATAATGATTCTTGAATGAGTGTTGAGTACGTGTAGTACATCCAAGCCTTGTACACTCTAACATCAAGGTTTAAAAATTTAAATATGAACTAGAAGGGGTTGATCATGGGAAAAACTCTCAAAACTTAGCTTCTCTTCACAGACACATCACATTTTTTCTGTCCTGATACTCAATAGTATAATTTAATCATGTGTTTATTTGTATGAGTTCAGATAGGCACTGAGTTTCTGCGCGGAGTGTCAGGAGGGGAAAGAAAACGGTGCAGCATCGGGATGGAGCTCATCACTTCTCCTTCTCTGCTCTTTCTGGATGAACCAACAACAGGACTCGATTCCAACACCGCAAACTGCATCATCAGTCTGCTGCACAAGTACGACACAGTTAATATTTGTTTACAAGACATATTCACACACAATATAGCCTTGCATGTTATACGGTAAACTTGAGATTATAGTTACAAAACAAGTAGCTTGCTGCGTTCAGGTTAAATTCATGTTTGCTTTGGAGATGTTTTATCATTTCAAAGCAAATAATCTCTTGACCAAATATTTAAAATGTATCCAGGCTGTCCAGAAGGGGTAAGACTGTGATCTTCTCCATTCACCAGCCACGCTATTCCATCTTCAGACAATTTGACCACCTGACTTTAATGCATAAAGGAGAGATTGTGTACGCAGGAGCTGTCGACTACGCACTGGAGTACTTCACAGATCTCGGTAGGTTTTTCTCTGAGAATTAATCTTTGAATACTTACTTACCAAGAAAGATGCAGCAGTAACTTGCTGTTGAAATCAGCCATCCTGAATGCCACAGCTAAACTCAACCTCTGGATATTTTTCTCCTTTTTTGAACAACAAGTTTCTATTTTGTTTAATTTTATTAAATAGTCCACTGAAAATTGTTCAATAATGTCCTTGTGTGTCTGCGTTTGTTAAAGGATATAAAATTGAGGCTTTCGACAACCCTGCAGACTTCTTCATGGACATCACAAATGGAGAAGCAGTATCAACAATGGAACCACCGACTGCAGGTAAACTGTTGCAAAATCAGTTTTATCTTGAGTGAAATTAGATCTAAAGGACAATTAGCTTTGAATACAAACAAGTTATTTTTAAGCTACAGGTTGTAAAGCAATGTTTAGTTGCTAGATAGCTTCAAATCAATATCAGTGGTTCAACATTTTGTATTTAAAGGCCTTTTCATTCAAATTTTGAAGCAAGATCGTTGGGCGGCTAATGTTTTTAACTTGTAAAGCTCCCACTCTGCTTACAGTATCACAGCTTTCTATATTTACTGTAATATTTTAGATTTCTTTGACTATGGTATGCTGGTTCTCTCAATACTAAACAGAGAGTAAAATCTCGCTGGCGATGAAGTACCATCAGTCCCACCTGCACCAGAATGTGATGGATGAGCTAGAACAAGTAAACCAGAGCATCACGGAGGTGACGGAAAGCAACAAAGAGACAGCCAAATATGCCACATCCTTCTTCTATCAGGTCATCACTTTTGTGTATTAGAAAATGTGTGCATATATATATTTTGTTTGCAACAATCACAGGGAACCAAAGTGCTACTTAAATCACTGATAATGATTAACAGAAACATGTAAGTTTATGATGTTATGTCACAGAGTCATTCACCTGTCTTATCACTGTGTTTGGCTGCCTGCAGATTGAACCCAGTCACTGTCGTAAAAGCACACTAATGATTTTCTGTGTGTGAGACAGATGCGTGTGGTGTGCAACAGGACGGTGCTGAACATTTTGAGGAACCCTCAGACTTCTTATGCCCAGCTGGCTCTTAACATCTTTTTTGCAGTTCTGGTGGGACTCATTTACTACCAGATGCCTCTGACTCTACCTGAGGCTTTACAGAACAGGTATATACACGACCTGTGGCCTACTTTTACATTAGTCTAATGGAAATAGAGGGTACTTTTTTTCCCCATTAATCTTATTTTGGTTTTATTGTTGTTATAGTAATGAAAAAAAATTGTAATTAGAAATGGAACTGTTTTCATTTCTGATTTCAGCTAAAATAAAACAGAAATTAATAAGAATTTATTAAATGTTGCTTATGTTGTCACAATTTAGATTAGGTTGGTATTCTGACAAATTGATGATCCGGTCATTATCTACCTCTCTGAATGACAGGAGTGGAGCCTTTTTCTTCCTTATCATCAACATGGTGTTTGGGAATCTTTCTGCTGTTGAACTCTTTATCAATGAAAGGGCGATCTTCATGTAAGTGACACTTGAATGTGCAGACACACAAGTCAGATTATTTAGAGGTAGGTTTCTGTGGAAATGTTATTGCTATATCTCAACTGTTATTGTTAGCTGTTTTAATTATACTTTGGAAAAATTAGTTTAGTTTAAAAATGAGCTAATGGCTAGTCTGAGTGAAGCCAACACCAAATTGGATTACAGCCTTGGTAAATAACTCTAATCAAAGTAAAATGTCATAACAAGTCAAGCAAATATACTTTTATAAGCCTTTCCTGTCATAAATCTTGCATAACACATATATTTAGCCAGCGCTGCCAACTCTGAAGGACAGCTAGGAGTGAGATTTGAAGTTGAGGGGGTGGACAAAGTTAGCTGCAATGTTTTATTTTTCCTGGAAGGTTGCCATCGCAGGACTGATGCAGAAACACAAGAGACAAACAACCGCATGCGTTCACATCTAAGATCCATTTAGAAGTCTAGTTTTAGACTGTGAGATGAAATCAGAGCAGAGAAAACCCACTTATCACGAGGAGAACACTCAAACAGTGTGATAATACATCTGTTTTTATAAGTTCACTTAAAAATATATTTTAATAATTTAGATTTTGTCAAGTATAAAGAGAATAAAGCTGTGTAGTTTAATAGTTTTCTGATGGTATAAAGTCTGTTTATTAGTAGAGGTATGACAAAGAACCAAACGTCGCACAAAGAGGCAATAAAACAAACAAGAGGATCAGAACTGTTATGTTTGTATTTACAGTTTCTAATTGATTCACAATCTCAACATTAAAAAAAATAACGCTGAAAATATGAGTGGTGTCAACATATGTGCTGCATTTAGATTATGTAACGTTTAAGATCCGATGATTGTGACTTGTTTTGTTACAATTAACATTTTTACTTCTAATATTTGGCTACAGAAGTTCTCGTTGCAGATAAATTCATGTTTCATTATTTAAATAATTCCTACTCAAAATAGACAATAATGGATTCAGAAAAAATACAAGAAATAATTGCATATCGATACTGAAGGTGTGTGTGTGTGTGTGTGTGTGTGTGTGTGTGTGCAGTCATGAGAACTCAAGTGGTTACTACCGTACATCTGTCTACTTCCTGTCCAAGATCTTTGCTGACCTCATCCCAAATCGTGTGATCCCCATCCTGGTATTTTCATCCATCGCCTACTATATGATGGGTAAACACCATGTTTCATAAAATGCCACAAAAAAAAAAAGTCGAATTAAGCAACTAATTATCTTGTACATTTTTGAAATGACTGTTATGTGGCACGCATGCAGGTATATCGTGTGTCCCCTCTGTCTTCAGGGTTAAAGCCTGCGTTTGAGGCCTTCCTATGCTTTGCTCTGACCATGTCTATGGTCAGTCTGGCAGGAGTCGGTCTCGCCTTCCTCGTGTCAGCTAGTGTCTCTACATTTGCAATGGCTAACATCCTTATTGCATTACCCTTTGTCTTCATGATGGTGAGATTTAAAGACGCACAGAAAATGTTCAGGATGGATTTTGAAGACGTGTTGTAGAGTTTTCTTCTTCTTCTCCTGTTTGTAGGTCTTTGGTGGCTTTCTCGTCAATCTCAATGCCATGTTGAGCTGGCTTTCCTGGATGAAATGGATTAGCATATTTCAATATGGACTGAATGTAAGATAAAGATAAGAGGAGTGCATTTTAGAAAATGTGGTGATTTAATTTGGCTTTGTGTGAAACAAACAAAACTTTCCAAGTTTGAGCTCTTATTTGTCTCCCAGGCTGTATACATCAATGAGTTTAAAGGACAGCTGTTCTACAGTAACTCCACAATGTGAGTGCCAGTTCACAGCCAGTTCTCAAATTCTATAAAACCCCCTTGATATGAAATGTCTCCCTTCTGCGCTGCAGCATCCCAGGGGAGGCGTTTCTTCAGAGCATGGACATCGACTACTCTGTGTGGGGCTTCTGGCAGAACCAGGTGGCTCTGCTGGGAATCATTGTAGTCTGCATGATCCTGGCCTACGTGCAGCTGCTACGAATCAACCGCTGGAAGTGACTCCTGCCCAGCTGTTCATGCAACTGTCACTGCTTGCACATGGCTTGATTGTGTTTATTTAAAAAAGAAAAACAACAGAAATATAATGTTTTAGATGTTTGCAGCGTTCTTATATTTAAATTATTGTGAAGAATCCTCCTTTAATTGAGCACATGGAGCCTCACGCTCACCTGAAACACACGTGATGTCACATCTGACTCCTGTTTAAGCTGCTACTTTACACACTTGGTCTGAGCACGAGGGGAGTGTCTATTAAGAGGCGAGCTATCGTGTAATTCCTTACAAAGCTTCTTACAGAGAGTGAGCTAACATTAACTGCAAAAAAGAAAATCTGCATTTCCTGCAATTTGCAGCACATTTCCTAGCTCCTCTGCCTTCTGAGAAAAGAATGTTTTGTTGTAAAAATAAAATAATATATGTTTCAGTTATTATGTATACTTGCAGTGTTTTGAGTGCAGCATTAATTCACATTATAAACTCTCAAGTCTGAACAGAATTCTGAAAATACAGCAGGTTTTTGTGTTTTATTCTATTCAACTGAGCCTACTTGACTAAGAAATACATAGCAAGTTCAAATTAACAAGTTACAGACATACAAACACAGCTGGAGAAAATGTACAGGACTGTTACGAGGGAAAAAACAAACTGCAAAGTGTTTGTAGTTTATTCTGGTCTAAATCGCCTTCATCTACCACTTTAAAACTCAAATCAAACAAATGCTGCATTAAAAATAAGAGTGCATCACTTGTTCAGGAGGTATACATGTGTGACATAAGTAACATAAATAAGATGCAAACCTCTAATGAATGTTTTTCTTATTATTAGAACCCCTTTAGAAACTTTTCCCACTACTTGAACTCCTGTTCAGGCTGTTCCCCACAGTTACTGGTTTGTTCTCCAACCCACGGAGCCACTCGGTGCATTTCAGCACCACACGCTCATCCGCGCTGTAATCCTCCTCTTCCTCGTACTCCACATCATCATACTTGTGTTTGTCATTCAGGAGTGAGATTTTTACAATTGATCTTATGTCTACCAGTTCAGCATCGTGATTGTTCTTAGCTCTGCTGTTTAAAGCGCCGTTTCTTTGAGCTGCTGATTGATGTCTCCTTCGTCTAGAATCTGTGGTACTTCCGGGAGCACCAGGTCCGCTCGCTTCATTTCTAGCAGCTGAACGCTGATGTCTCTCACTGTTTCTCCTCTGCAGCAGCAGAACAGCTTCAGGTGTGAGTGTCAGTGTAAAACAAGCCTCCTCTTGACTCCTGGTTCTCTTCTTCACCAGCGTGTGACTCTTCCCAGAGCTGTGGGTTGCATGTTTCTGCTGCAGCGTCTTAGGAAGAGACTCTCCTGAGCTTGAGGTGGGAATGCTGTCTGTCTGGGATGATGGCAGTAAGCGATTTTTGTTGTTTGTTTGCAGCTCGGCTGCAGACACTCCCATGACTGTTGATGAATGATTCTTTCTCCCCAGCTGCTTCAGGTTTAGAGTCAGTCTCTCCTTGACTGACCTGCCTTTGTCTTCTCCTAAAACTTTAGTTTTGGCCTCATTGCTTGCAGGTGAAGCGTTGCCAGGTCTCTCCTTCCCGGTCAGCCCCGACACAGATCGTGCGATCGTTACTTGTGGAATGAACGGCATTTTGGAAAGACAAAGAAACAAGTAGGAGAGAAGTTCAGTTTTGCTGTTGAATGGATGGAAGAAAGAGGGCACTGCAGAGGAAACCAATCTTCTAAAAGAAACAAGATACTCTGATGCATCCTCAGCCATGCAGGGGGTCAGCTAGGTGCATAGCTGTCTGGATCAACCAATGCTCACCTGCCCTGGAAAAGATCCTGACTTTTATACCGTTAAAAAGGGGGCGTGGCATTTCAAAATCTGTACATGGCTGTAAAGGAAGTGAATATAAGGCTTTGTAGCATCTCAAATGCTCATTACTCTCAGGCTCAAAGATCTAAAATAAACCTACACATGTAATCCTCCGGTCTGATCAGTGAGAGCACGTTTACTACACGTAGCACATGTGCACCTGCAGACGTTAATCCAGGTTGACTGAAGCTGTTTATTTACTGGACAGAATAGAAAACTGAACCTGGAAAACAAGAATGTCTGAAGTGTGGCATTTCCTTATTTCAGATGATGTAATGCCATCCAAATTTTCATCAGAAGAACAGAATTTTTTCCCCCCATTGTGATAAATGTTTAATTGCTTTTTAAAAAGTTTTTTTTAAAAAGTGAAAAAAATCTTAAAGACTGGCACAAAAATATTTATTCAATTAATTTAGTTACGAAACAGGATTTCAAACTGGTAAAATATCTTTGAACTTGATGTCATTGTTTTGTATGTATCAATAGCTCTGTGAGTATAAAGTTTTCATTTGAAGCATGTTCTCTTCTGAACATGAAGAACCCGTCTACAGCGAGGACAGGTGTGGTAGACATCCTTGAAGTGGTTTATAAAAAATGGAATCAGGCAGCAGCCAAAAATTAACCTGTAAGACAGAATTTACAGTTAATTTACTGTCCAGTTTGTCAGATTTGTCTCAGAATGACTGATGGGACAACCACATTTTTTTACCCGCATAAAACAAAGACCAGACATATGATCCAGGTGAAGGTCCCCACTTTAAAGGTGACCTCTGTAGTGACCTGAGTTTGACAGAACGTGCATGTCGTCAGTGCTGGAGAGCGAAACAACTCAGTTTCAAAGCTCACAGCTTTTGGCCTGGGAGGCAGCGAAGGGGCATCAGAGACTAGAGAAATGACAAGAAGAGATTTCTTTTAAAATCAGTGCTTCTATAGAAATCAATAACCTGGCAGTCACACATTAGGCAGCAGCTGTCTGCAATTATACACATCTGTTTGAGCTCATATGAATTTTGAAAACACAAGTTGTTTTTAAAGCTTGAACCTGAAGGATATTATTAAATCCTTGATTCAGACTGGATAAACAGCTCAACAAATAAAAATATTAAAAAATAAATAAAACAGCAATCAGGCTACCTCTACAGCTTCATCAGGGATAAAGTTTAGCATGCACCTGGTGGTGGAGGGTTGTAAGGTGAGTTGACCTTGTAGACTCGCAGATTTTGCTCAGAAACACTCCCTTTTAGAAAAAGTGTATACTTTAGCTTCAACCAAACCAAGAAACAAACAAGCAATTAGTATTTTAAAGATGTTTTACCTGATAAAACGTAGGGTGGAGGTGAAGGAAAGGTCTCCATTTATCTGTTTGGTGAAGCGCCAAAGGAAAAACAGAACCTTAAATTTGTGTTTTCATCCAGCAGCTACAGCTGAAGCACCACCAGGTGCAAATAATTAAAAATCTCATGTGATTGGTTAAAAAGGTCCTTACCCATGATTCAATGAAACAATAGCCCAATAAAATAGGCAGAATCATGTTTATTTTTTTCTTTTTGGTGAAACTGTAGATATTTTATTATAACAATGGTGTGTTCAAAGCCTTCAGGCTATTTAGCTACTGTGTTTTAAGATTTTACAGACAAGTTTAAATTATTCTTGCTAATTATCAAATAAATGTTATTTTTCCTGCTCTGTCTGTGATGATAAATAGTTGTCTTTGATAGATTCAGTAGTACAAGAAATATACATTAACTCAAGAACTTTAGACAGTAATTCAGACTTTTATAGATAAAAAATACATACTACATGTACAATGTGCACAACAACTTAATGAGTCTGCAATAAACAAAGTGGTAGATGTCTTTCTAGAAACTTTTTATCCCTCAGAGTTGATTCATCTTTTTATATTCTTTCTTACAATAATATTTTAAGTGTGACTGCATATAAATGTGTTAAAGTCAACTGGTGGTGGCAAGTAAAAATACAAATTATACATGTAAAAATCTATTATATTTGTTATTTGGAGGATGGCGCTGTTGCAATTCTGCTACTTTGGTAGTTGAGTTAAAGGGTTAATCCCTGTTGAACTAAAACATTATCCATTAATGGGTTGTGTAGATTTAGTTATATAAAGGGATTCAGATTTTAATCTGTAAAATTGGCGTTAAATGTCTTCATGCCCACAGAAAGGTTAACCTCATCCAAACGTTTTAAGCATTGGAGAAACACTGAAGCCCTCCGGCTTTTTGTGACCTGTAAAGTCACTTTGCATTTGTCTTCTTGAACCACTAGAGGAGCTCTTTCCTTCGGGTTGTAGTTGGTGTGGAACACCGTCGTGAACGGGGTTATTTAGTTGAATGTAACAGCTTAGCGTGATGAAGCTAAGCTAGCTGTCAGTCAGGGATCCACGGGTTTTGCTGTCGAGTTAGCTGCCGGATGTTCCCGGTCCTGTCTCACTGGCCGTCTTGACATTCCCTCAACATTCCTGGACGAATTCGTGTCGACTGACCAGAGTCCGCGAATTCAAGTCCACACCTGATCTAAAATCTCTCCCCGATAGTGTGACTTAGCTCGCCGGCTAACTCGGAGAACCGGATTGACGAGGTAAGTTAGCACGAAGGCTAGCGGAATGTAATAATGTAGAAAAGCTGCGTCTCCAAGGAAACACCGAGGTCTGAGAACCGGGAAGGTAGGCCTCCCGGTAAACGTGTACAGATGAATAATATCAGCATGTTCGTAACGAGTTAGCTGTCAAGCCGTATATCACCTACAAACTCGAGTCCCTCAAAAAAATTTCTAAATTTGTTGTAAAATAAAAACGCTTCCTTATAATGATAACACGAGTGAGGCAACTAACCCTGTTGTGGCTATGCTTGGCTAGCCAGCTAACCTAGTTAACGAACGTGTGTTCATAGAAGTTATTTATTTGCAGTATATTGTCTTAATTTAAAAGTATTGGACTGTACTATGAGGCAGTTTGTTAACAATTCATTGGCCACATTATTAATTTAAACCAGGCCTCTCAGTTCTTTGACAGATTTAGCGTATGAATCCAAGCTAACTGCTATCAAGTATTAAATAAGTGAGGTAGTGTTGAAGTTAGAACTGAACAAGGTGTTTGACATCGGAAGTGTGTTGGTATTTGTGATATGTAGTGTGTATCTGGTGTAATGCGAAGGGAGACAAAGTTCAGGTCAAGCTGTGGGCTCAGTATTTGTTGCTAACTAAGTTTTGGCTTTGTGACTGTGCAGAAGAGTTACACTTAAGGACCACACCCAAACAAGATGTCCCTTCATCAGTTTCTGTTGGAACCCATCACCTGCCACGCGTGGAATCGGGACAGGACACGTAAGATTTAAATACCATCCACTCTCAGCTGTAGCAACTCCAGCTTTTGCATGTCAGACCAGTTACAGAATTTCTACCTGCTGTCTGCTAATATATCACATTACCAATGGAAAACATTTGTAAAGGAGTAACTGGGGGTGAAACCAAAACAATGAAGGTTGTCAGGAAGGACTGGTGTTTGATTTTCATCAGATTTTAAGAATCTGGTCTTACTGGTTTGTCACCATTTGTTTCTTGTGTTAACCTACCAGTTTTCTTTTCCAGAAATCGCTATCAGTCCGAATAACCATGAAGTTCATATCTACAAGAAGAGTGGCAACCAGTGGGTGAAGACTCATGAGCTGAAGGAGCACAATGGTCACATAACAGGTCATTAATCTGACTTATTATTACAAAAATGTGGAAACCCAATTTTTAATAATTGTTCAGCCCATGTTAGATGTGTTTGTCTATAATTTCTTTCTACATTTTACTCTGATACAATGAGCCAAAATGTTAAATTTTACATAAAACTGCAACCTGAGTTGACACAGTTGGGGTAACCACAGGCATAGAAGAATCTCGTAGCTTGTCTCAACCTTGTGCGGTGTTCATTCATTTAACTGGCAGACGAGGAGATTTCTAAATTTGACAAAAACAACATTCAGAGCGATAGAACTTTCTAAATAAACAGATCTTTTTTCTCAATGAATGGCTCTTGTCTAGAAGCAGGAGTTAGCTATTTGCTTTAACAGCATCCACATTCAAATTTATCAATTTGCTGACCCATGTTTTCCTAAATTGAGCAAAAAGCAGATGGGGATACTTTTTAAAATAAAAAGAAAGAGGAGTAAAGATTTATTCTACAAGTGTAATATCATTTACATATATTCTTTATATAAATTTTTACCAAAGTTTTACTCCCTGAAACTGGTCTAATAAGTCTCAAACTTGAATGATCTGTCTTTGTTTTGTTGCAGGTATCGACTGGGCTCCTAAAAGTGACCGTATAGTTACCTGTGGAGCTGATCGTAACGCCTACGTGTGGTCTCAGAAAGAAGGCGTGTGGAAGCCCACACTGGTCATCCTCAGGATCAACAGAGCAGCCACCTTTGTCAAGTGGTCTCCACTGGAGAACAAGTTTGCAGTTGGCAGTGGAGCTCGACTCATCTCTGTCTGCTACTTTGAGTCTGAGAACGATTGGTGAGAACAAATTTCAGATCAGATTTGAGATTTTTAGATTGCTGGCTTTTCTGTAATGCTAATGCATTAATGTTCTGTGTGCTTCTCATGTGGGTCAGGTGGGTGAGCAAGCACATAAAAAAGCCAATCCGCTCCACCATCCTCAGTCTAGATTGGCATCCCAATAATATCCTCCTGGCTGCTGGATCATGTGACTTCAAATGCAGGTTAAAACAGTAAAGATGTGATGCAGAAAACCTGAGCAGCTTCAATGCTTCCTCTCATTTCTGTATCTTTCTTTTTACCCTCTCTGCTCCTCCTTCTCGGGCCTCCAGGGTGTTCTCAGCCTACATTAAGGAGGTGGAGGAGAAACCAGGCCCCACACCCTGGGGCAGCAAGATGCCATTCGGGGCTGTGCTAGCAGAATTTGGGGGAGCAGGTCTGTATTTAGATCTTTATTTTCAAGAATCATCCTTGCTCTTGAAATGAACCTCGTGTTTGTTTCTGTGCTTTTTGTATCTCAGGTGGAGGGGGTTGGGTCCACTCGGTTTCTTTCTCAGCCTCCGGTAACCGTTTGGCATGGGTCAGCCATGACAGCACTGTCACTGTGGTAGACAGCTCAAAGACTGCCAGGTCTGTTTATTTCTGCTCAGTTTTATTTTCTAAATGAATAAGTTGTTGTATATGTAATAACTCAGATTTATTATCTCATGTATGTGATCAATGTGAAGAAAAAAAACTGGAATCTATGCTGAACCAAAATGTTTGTTCTAAAAAGGGACTATCCTGAAATTATTAGCTGTAATCACTCATTTGATTGGTATAAAGTTACGGCTGATAAAATGTCAAAACAAACTCAACTTTATACATTTTTGTGAGTTTTTTTTTTTAACCAAGAGATTACAGTAATCCTGCTTGATTGCAGCGGTTGCATTCCAGAATCCCCCATGAAAATTGACAATCTGAGAAGTACAAACTGTTTATATTTATATGGTTATTTTAAAATATTTTAAGCCCTTATAAAATGTGTTTTCCCCTGAAAGAGTGAGACAAGTTGCTGGCTAACGCAAATACTGTCTAATGTTGCTCTTCTCCGCTGAGCCAATCAGAGCCGAGGATTCTCAACCATGTGTTGAGCTGAGCCAATCAGTCCTGTATTTATCTGAGCCGATAATCACTGTACAAGTTGAAGTGTGATTTTGTTATTTTATCTTTTGTTCATGATTCTTATCTCAAATTGGTGCCGAAAAATGGCTGCCATGGTGGGAGAAGTGTCTGTGTTTCTTTTCCAAGTCAAATTCCTTGTATTGTGCAAACGATTCTTGGCCAATAAAGCTGATTCTGATAAAGTGAAGGATTACTGTATAAGAAACATGTTAGATACATTTTCTTAAGACAACTAGAAGTTGGATTCAGAAATACAAGTCTTTGAGTTTTTTTTTTTTCTTTAAAAAACAAATTATTTCTATGAAAATTCACCAAATGCAACTATCTTTTCTTTTGGTTTTTCTGTGATTAAGTGAGATGAAAGTTCTGATTTTGTTTTGTGTTTCAGTCCTTCACAGCTGAAGACAGAGTTCCTTCCTCTCCTCAGTGTCATTTTTATTTCAGAGAACATTCTAGTAGCTGCGGTAAGAATCATGTGCACACCTTGGTCACTGTTTCTATTAAACGACAAAATAAAATAGTTAATATTTATTTTGTGTGTTCATTAGGGCCACGACTGTTGCCCTATGCTCTTCCGTTGTGACGATGGTGGAACGCTGACGTTCGTGTCAAAGCTTGACCTTCCTAAACAGAGCATCCAGAGGAACATGTCGGCCATGGAGCGCTTCAGGAACATGGACAAGAGAGCCACCACCGAGGATCGCAACACAACCCTGGACACACTGCACCAGAACAGCATCACGTAGGTCCAACACAAAGTACTAATGTTTTAAAGAAAGACAGTTCTTTAAACTGTGTAACCTTTTGTATGAGTAATAGCTGTTTACATCAAGCAGTCAGATGTGTGTTAACTTTACACAGACAATTACTGAGTCAGGAATCAGCTCTTCTTTCATACAGTTAGTCATTTTGCTCAAATATTTTTAGAATTTAATCTCTGCTTTTCTTTCATAGCAGTTTGTAACTTTAAGCAAGCGACATTCAGGCGAGCAGCATTTTCCATTCAAGTCCCAGACTGCAAGTTATCACATACAGAGCGTCACAGCAGCCGTTTAAATACTAGAATACCAGATTAACACTGAAAGGCTCCTCAATGTTCAAGCAGTTCGTAGTCAGTCACATCCCACAGAGCCATGGTTCATCATCAGTGACTGGTTAGCAGCCAGCTGGTGAAAGCAGGTGAAACGGAAGTGGCAGCAAATCTGAAAAATCCAGACTGTCCCAGTTTAGCACAAAATATTACAAAACTAAGAAGATTTCCTTTTTAAATCCAAAAAAAGATACCAGAAAGAAGGATGGACTGAATTTGTTGTTGAAATCTAAGTTTTAGTATTTTATGTTGTGCTCTTATTGTGAAAAGTAAAACCCTTGAGCACTTTCAGGCTGGACCTGAGACCCTTTCTTGTGCTTCTTTATCATAAATGACCTGACTGAGACCTGAACCTGATCCAGACCTGTTTGGCCTCTGAACCAGAACTTCTGCTGCTTTTTTGAAGCTGTTGTTTTCAGTATATTATGTGCTGAAGTGTTTTTATGGTTTCTGACTTCCTGAAGGTTTTTAAAAGCAAAGTCTAATATTATACTTATAGCTTTTATTCCACACGCCTTTTAATATGTCTTTTCTTATTTTTAGCCAAGTGTCTATCTACGAGGGAGACAAAAGGGATTGTCGCAAGTTCTGCACCACCGGCATCGATGGAGCAATGACCATTTGGGACTTTAAGGTGATCATTTTTTTCCACTAGCAGCTTCATTTTATTTTATTTTAGTTATCCTCTTTTAACTTTTAGCACCGACTCCCTGCTGTGTTTACCTCCTCAGAGCCTAGAAGCTTCTATCCAGGGTCTGCGCATCATGTGAAGACAATATATGAATGACTGAAGAGACGCTGCAGCTCCACTTCTCCCTGTTCTCCTAACACCCTCCCCTTCTATCTCAGCCCCCCCACTCATGTGACGCAGCTGTAACGTACATAACTGACCACCTTATTGAGTGTCTGCTGAAGCACTGATCAGACCATTTTACACTCTCGTGGGTGTGTACTTACATGCTCACACACACACACACACACCTGAAACACACACTATAGACACTGAGCTGACATGTGAGATCACTAATTCTTTTTTTTTTTTATTGTTTATTTGCTTTTAAATGAAGGTTAACCAGGTGTAAAAGTGGGAAGGTCTTCTGACACGTATTAAACGTGATGTGAAATGTGTGTTTTTATGTTCTCTAACCTCCCGTACCAGAAGTTTAAAACACTAAAGGGTGTGTTTTATCCACAAATCAGACTGTATTTCACCTCAGATCAAACTTAACATGATCTATCAATATAGGTGTTGAGTACTGTATGTTGGAGATGGGATCTGTTGGAGGATTTAATTATCTGTTGTTTAGATTAAGACCTGGGGTTATTGATATTCTGAGTAAATGTTGATGGTCGTTTGTTAAAACCTGCACAGGATCTGATGGTGGAGAGACAGCAGCTGTCTAAACTGTGTGCGGGGTCATGGCTGACCAGCACTAGGCTCTGTAGCTAAATCACACTTGATGGAGGATTTCTATGTAACTGATCATGAGGTAGACATGAAATAAAGAAGTACATTTACACTACACAACTGACTTGACTGTTGTCTTTTTTTATGTGTTTATTTTCTCCTTTAGTGATTCAACTGTAAGTTGTTTTAGCACCAGTATCTGAAAATACTGCTAAAAAGTTTAGGGGCTGAATGGTGGAGCAGCTGATCAGCACGGTTCACATGATGCAAGTAGGTTCTACTTTCAGCTGGAACATTTCTGTGTGGAGTTTATACGTTCTGCCACTTACTAAAAACACGGATGGGTCACATTAAATGAACCGAGATGTTTATGAATGATTGTATCTGTGATGAACTGATGACTCCGCCTCTCACGCTACCCTGAACAGGATGGAACGTCTAAAAAAAAAAACACTTCAAAATAAATAAACCCTCAAACAACATCAAGTGATCAGATGAGTGCTTGAAAAGATGCTAATTCCTAGAATGCTAACATGTTTAGGAAGTGAAAGGGAAAATAATTAAATAAATTATGTTGTTGTTGCCTTACAGTAAACTGGTTCTGGGTTTGAAACTTCCTTTCTGCATGGTGTTTGCATGTTCTCCCTGTGTGTAGTTTTTCTATGGAGACTCCAGTTTCCTCCCACAAGCCAAAAACATGCATGTCAGGTTAGATTGTAACTCTAAATTGGCCCTAAGCATGAATGAGTGTGTGTTTGGGTCTGTGATGGACCAGCGACCTGTCCAGGGTGTAGCCCCACCTCTCACCCTGTAACTGCTGCAGACAGGCACCAGTAACTCTAGATAAGAACAAACAGGAATGGAAACTGGATGGATGGATGGATGGATGAATGTACATGCAGGATTAGCTGCTAATCTGAAAGGGAAATTAGACATATTTGAATTTACCTTTTCCAAACCGAGATAACTGGAAGCTAATGGAAATAACTTCTTGCGACAAATCTCTAAATGCAAATCCATAATAAATTCTGGATTTTATTTTCTATACCAGCTATGTGTAACACTCATAAACAAAAGATAGCGAAAAACTTGCACTTCTGTGTTGTTGTACACAATTTGCAAAATTATTTACTTTTTAAAACGTTGTGGTTGGATTAAGGGAAAAATATATAAATGTGTACATCTGAATGACTTTAAATAACACAGTTTGTATCAAAAGAAATATGAATGGCCCTTTTTTCTTGATACAGCACCAGTCTTTCCTCTTCTCTCTACATTTTAGATTCTTTTCCCTCCTTTTTACATTGTTCTCTTTTCTTTATGCAGAAGTAAGCATGTCCCTCCCCCTGATTTCTGTTTCTTTCAGGCTGTTTTCTCCTCCTTAGTCTCCACCTCCTTCTTTTTGTATCACATTACATTGCTGCTTTGTGCTTTTTTCTCAACTTTTTTATTACTTTTTGCAAGTTACCTTATCCTTCCACTTCAGTTAAAAAGCAAAAACTAAAGTTTAATCACCTGAAGTTGATATTTTGCTAGTTTTTTACACTCAGTTTCAAGCTTCCTGTATGTCTAAGTTTCTCTGTGCCCTCCTCCACTTCCCCTTTAAACTTCTCCTCCCTCTCTTCAGCTCAGCTTCTCTCTTCCTGTGCTCACTCTTGTCGTTGGCGTTCGCGTTGACTGGCCAGAGTCCGCGAGCTGAACACCCTCTTTTGATCCACCACCTTCCTTTGTCTGTTTTCTTTTTTTCTCCTCTCTCTCATCTTTAGATTTCCACTCTGTCCTGCCCTCTGGGTAAGTAACCTACAATCTTTGTTTTCCCAGTTCACTGAACATGTCACACACCCACATGCACAATTTGTAAGAAAACCTCATTTTTAGATAAAAGAGCAGCAAAAAACTCACTAAGTGCATCTGCTTTTATTCAGAACATATAAATGTGTTTATTATATAACATTGCTCTTAGATTTTTTCTTGTAAGGGTCATTTTTTGAGGTTTTTCCTCCATTTTTCTTGTGTGAGCTCGAGGTGCGGCGTGTTTTAGGGATGTTACCCTTGACCTGCATATTTCTTTACATGCCTCTGAAGGTCTGGGTTTCATTAAGAACAACCTGATGAAGATAAGGGTGTTTTCCCAGCCCTGATTTCAGATCAGCTGATGGTGTCTTTTTCTCTAACACTGGATAACTTCCAAGCTACAACGCAAAAAAAAAATACACCAGTTAATTATTAAGGTTTTCATCTCCTTTGCCTTCCCGTATTTGCTTCCTCATTCTAATGAAAATATCTTAACTTCTGTGTTTTTTTCAGACTGGACTGTTACTTCTCCAGCTCACCGGCCTCTGGCATCTCTCCCCACTTCCTGATCTGATTCTGACATCTGATTGGCCATGGCATACCATAGCTTCCTGCTGGAACCAATTAGCTGTCATGCCTGGAACAAAGATCGGTCCCGTAAGCTTGGTCACTCTGAAATCTCTTTAACTTGTCTCATCTTTAAGTAATTTAAATCATTATATGTTTTAGACTCATAGACTTTTAGACTAGAAGTACCATAGTGTTCTTTTAGGTGGGACAAGGTATTTCCTGTTTCCTGTAAAAGTCAGGGTGCTGTCTGGGCCTTTCTGAGAGGCTTTTGTACTCCATTAGTTAGAGGAAACTGATGCCTTATTTGGCTTTTTTTGATCAGTGCTTTGGTTTCTGTGCAAAGCGGATGTTGCAAACATCTGTAGCCGAGTCATAGACCTACACAGACAGTTTTAAACACAAGCTGAACTCTTGAGCTGATTCATCTTGCAAATAAAAATGCACAGAACCCACACTGCAGCTCTTAGACAAACATTGTTTCTGACTCATCTGCTGACTTGTGGGATTTGCTACAGTTTATGGAAATAAAGATTCTTGCACACTATTTAAAGACAGCTAGTGTCTGTGTGCTGCCCTCAGGCAGATACATACTGTACGTCTGCAGGCTTTCAGTCAGCTGTTCCTCTTTACTGATCTGCCAGCGTTACAAACTTCCCCTGTCTGTATCATGAAACATTTTCTGCATTTTTCTGCATTGTTGTGTATTTAAAATGTTTTTGTGTTCCAGAAATTGCCCTGTGCCCCAACAATCATGAGGTTCACATCTACAAGAAAGATGGGACCAAGTGGACTAAAATCCATGAGCTGAAGGAACACAATGGGCAGGTGACAGGTGAGATACTTTCAGGTTCAGTGTTCTAATGTCCCAACTTCCTGTATAACTAAAACAGTATCATATAAAATATAATCCAGTAGCAAATGAAGGCTCATCAAAATGAACACAAGCCATATATTAATTTTTAAATAAATGCACTAGCATCTACAACTTTTACATCTCATTTTATTAATTGAACACAACTGAGATATTAAAGAATAAATGACAGACCATAGACTGCTCCGAAGCTTACTGCATCATCTCATCACTAAAGACTTCAGGCATCAGGTTTCCTGATTTTGAGTAACTGAGCTTATCTTTTAAAGTTAATTCAGTAGAGTTAATTCCTCTTTGCATCTTTGATGTAGAAAAATGTTTTCATCCTGAGTTGTAAACCTGTTAGATAAACATTTTTTTTGTTGCCGGATAATGTCATCTAACTTTTGGAGTGCATATTCTTTTTCTTACCACAGTATTAACATTCTGTTTCAGTTTTAGCCCCGCCTTCTTGTGGAGTTCCCCATGGTTCTGTTGTTGGTCCAGTATTATTTTACATTTATATTATTTTACCTTGGAAAATGTAACCTCCAGATTCAAAGTGGAACAGCTGATTGCTAGCTTTAGAGGAAAGGAAAATAAATTGAACATTTATAATAATTGAATTATTTTTAAAGGGTGATGACTGATTTTATTACATTCCAATTTACTTATTGCAATTATTTGTATGAGGTTGTGTGCCAGGCCTCCTTAATACTGCTAAGATTGATCCAAACTCCTGCACCCATTAACCTATAATCTAATTAATGGACAGGCTCCTGCATTCATGTACCCTCTAAATTACTTGGATAAGTTGATTCTTTGCTTTTTTCCAAGATGCGAGGCCTGAACATCTGCCAAAATCTTATTGATAAGGTAACTTCTCTGCATGTTCTATCCAACAGAAAGTGAACGAGTTTTTCTTTACACCACAGGTATTGACTGGGCTCCAGACAGCAACCGAATAGTCACCTGCGGAGCGGATCGTAATGCCTATGTGTGGACCATGAAAGAGGGAGCATGGAAGCCCACCTTGGTCATCCTCAGGATCAACCGTGCTGCTCGCTGTGTGAAGTGGTCACCCAAAGAGAACAAATTTGCTGTAGGCAGCGGCTCTCGGCTCATCTCCATCTGCTACTTTGAGCAGGAAAATGACTGGTGAGTGTGCAGGAAATTTCCTGCCTTCAAATGCCAATAACATGGTCTATTTGATTTGAAGGAAGCAGGATGTAGGAGATACAAAGTGTAATTGTTGTTGCACGCAGGTGGGTGTGCAAGCACATCAAAAAACCGATCCGTTCCACCATCCTGAGTTTGGACTGGCATCCCAATAATGTCCTGCTGGCTGCTGGATCCTGTGATTTCAAATGCAGGTTCGCTAAAGGAAAAGAAAAACGGATCTACAAATCAAATTTAAAGTAATGTTCACCTAATAAAAAACTTCTCCTGCACAGGGTGTTCTCAGCCTACATAAAGGAGGTAGAGGAGAAGCCTGGACCCACTCCCTGGGGCAGCAAGATGCCATTTGGGGAGGTGCTGTTTGAGAGTGGAGGGTCTGGAGCTGCAGCTCAGACCACCGGAGGAGCTGGCGGATGGGTGCACAGTGTGTGTTTCTCACATTCTGGAAACCGCCTGGCCTGGACGTCCCACGACTCCACCCTGTCAGTCGCAGAGGGAGGGAAGACAAGCTCGTAAGAGAGGGGGAGGGGCAAAATACCTGAGCGTGAAAGCATGTGGTTAAATGTTGGACTTTGACCTTTTTGTTGTGACTTTCACAGGGTGAGCGTTCTGAGCTCAGAGGCTCTTCCTCTGCTGTGTGTTACCTTCATCACTGAGAACAGCTTAGTGGCAGCTGTGAGTATTTAAATACAAACTTAATAGTTATTTCAGCCAAATTAACAGTTTCTCATTTTTATTTAGATTAGATTTTTGGAGCTTGTAAATCACTTGGACACTATAATTAGCTGGTTTTACCAAAGTAAATTTAAATAAAACATTAACCAATTTTTACAAAGTACATTTCATTCTTTTTTAAATTCTTTTAACTTTGTTTATAAAATACACAACTTTCATAAACAATTAGTGCATGAGCTGTCTTTCCAGTTGCAATGCAACTCTGACCCAAATTTTAAATGTAGTTCCAAATAAAATACATGAGACTGATTTTCATAGCCTGAGATTAAATAAAGAACAGGTTGTGTGTTGGTTTGTTGTGTGCACACAGCAGCTATACTGAAACTAAATTTTCAGGAAGATGGTGCAAAGACAAAAAGTAAACTTATTAAGAACTTATTTTTATATCCAGATAAATTAGAATTTTTTTACTAGTTCTATAAAATGATTTATTTACTTTATTGTGTTTGTCATTGAAATGAAAGTAAAGATATAAACACTTCTGTTGTACAGTTATACAGCTCAAAAGAAATATGAGCCAATTAAATAATTAGCTAAAGCGAAAAGGGGTTTGACTTTACAATCTGCATGTTTTTAATTCTCCAGGGTCATGACTGTTACCCGGTGCTGTTTGTGTACGATGGGGCCAAAGGCAGCTTAACTTTTGGTGGCAAGTTGGACGTCCCGAAGCAGGCTGCCCAGAAGGGCATCAGCGCCAGGGAACGTTTCCAGAACCTGGATCGTCGAGCATCTGAGACCCAGGGCACAGATAAGGATCTGAACACACTCCACAAGAACAGCATCAGGTCAGGAGATAAGCGTTTACAGTCTGAACGCTTTAAAAATGTTCAAATGCTTTTATTTCCATGGCGACCAGTGAAAATACTCCAACACTTTTTAGCACACATGCCTTCGTCAAACAGATTCAGTCGACATTCAGTTCTTTTAAAACAGCCATTAGGGAATCACATCATGAATTCACCATTAATAAGACGTTTCATTTACTTATGATGTATTTTTATAATCATCACATGCAGAATTTGACTGATGTTCTAAAACATTTCAGTCAAATCTCTTTGCTTGATGGAGGGAGAAACCAGTGCACCAGGTTCTGCACCACTGGCATGGATGGAGGAATGACCATCTGGGACGTCAAGGTAATGATATTTTACAGAAATACACAGTATCATAATGTCTAATTTAAACTTAAACTGCATAATTTTCTGTGTTTGTTAATGTATTTTCAGACTCTGGAGTCTGCAGTGAAGGACCTGAAGATAGTCTGAGCTGATATTTACATTTCTCTGATCACTCCTGGAGACATGAAGAAGACTGATGCCATATTAAACAAAGCTTTTTGCTATTTTTTTAATCAAGTATTTTTTTATATCAGTTGAACAAACAGTCAAACAGTGTTTGTAATTCCTCTGAAGCTCTTTGCTGGCTCATTTAATTCAATGCTGGATACAGAGAGGGGCTGACCTCAGACCTGCAGACGGTACTCAATGAGTTTAATTAGTTCAGGATGCTTATAGCAGCTTTTTTATATGAATAACAATAGATTTCTGTAATAGTTATTTTAAAAGCTTATGCTGGTCATAATATGCATCGAATAAAGAATTTTTATTGCATTGCTCTGTAAAGCATTGCACAATTCACTTGTGTGTTTATAATTGTTTCTAAAACTTTGTACTTTTGAACATTTAAATGAGGATTTTAATTAGTTTCTGTTTGAAACTATAAAAATGTAAAACAAAAACTGAGGATAACTAAACTGCAAAATAAATTAATAAAACCATAAAATATATATTAAATGTCAGTCAGTCATTATATACCTGCTTATTACTGTTCAGGTTCACGGAAAGCTGTTTGGAATTTATTTTCAAGCTAGTTCTAAAACTGCTTAGTTTTTAGGTAAAAGTCCTAATAAAATGTTGTTTCTTGATTATAATTTTGTTCAGACAATATTGCCTTAAAATAATAGATGAAAATAATCCACTTTATTATTAAAAATCATTACATGACAATTTTATTAGCATTTGATTTAATCCTAAAACATGTGCAACTATAATTATAATTAATTATTTACAAAAACACTTTGATAAAAAGTCTGACTTTTTCTCATTTATCAAGTTTTAAAGGGTTAATATCATGAAAAACCTAAGAAGAAATGGTAAAGTTACTTTTATACCACCTCAGCTTGTCAGCTTGCCACAACAAAAGGTAAAGATCAAGTAAAGCAAGAAAAACAGAAAAACTATCCTAAAATTCAATTTAAAAACGTACAAGAAAACAGAAAATACAAGTAAAACTACAGAATACGGGGAAATTTTTCCCTCAGAAGAACAGAAGAATGTAAATGTCTGGGATCTGAACTCTTCTCCTCTTCATGTCTCATCCCTGCTGAAAAAACAGCAAAGACCAGTGTGGCTTCCTTGGTGGTCTTTGCTGGTCCATGCTGGTTTGGTGCTGGTTTATGCTGGTGGACCAGCATAGACCAGCATAGACCATCATCGTCAAGCTACACCAGCTAGACCAGCATGGACCAACATGGACAAGCTAGACCAGCTAGACCAGCTAGACCAGCTAGACCACCATGGACCAGCATGGACATGCTAGACCAGCTAGACCAGCTAGACCAGCATGGACCAGCATGGACAAGCTAGACCAGTTAGACCAGCTAGACCAGCTGAACCGGCTAGACCAGCATAGACCAGCATGGACAAGCTAGACCAGCTAGACCAGCATAGACCAGCTAGACCAGCATGGACAAGCTAGACCAGCATGGACAAGCTAGACCAGCATAGACCAGCTAGATCAGCACCAAAACACAACATATGCTGGTCTATGCTGGTTTTTCCAGCAGGGTTCTTTTTCAGATCATGTATAGTTTTCAAGGAAATAAAAACAAACAAACAAAAAAACAATAACACAAAAACTCAGCTCAGTTAAAAATCCCAGATGTCGGTATCGACCTCATGTGGTATAATTCAAAACTTCAGTCTAATTTGTCTGCATAAGAAACATAACGGAACACTTTGTAATTAACATCGTATCAAGCCAGTTAAACTTATGGCTTATGGTTTAGGTAGCAGAGGAGGTTGTCAATCAGTGTCAGCTGTTTTGCAGTCAATCCATGTTAGTATTTTTATTTTATGAGAACTTTAAAATATTTTAACATAGATTTAATGTACTGCTAGATGTCCAGTAATGTCACTGCAAAATTATTTTATTTCAGAAGCAGAAGTGTGATTGTTTTCAGAGAGCGCATGTAAAACGTGATAGCCCATAAACAGCTGATTGGAAGACTTTCTGTAGCTTTGTTTACAAAATGTATTTAAACTCACAATAAATAATAATGAAATTGAAAGTGGGTATGTCCCACTGGTAGGATGTGAGTTGGAAGAGAAGGAGAAATTCTGGAGTGAGTTAGATGAAGTAATGCAGAGTATCTCCAGAGGTGAGAGGGTGGTGATTGGAGCATGTTGGTGCTGGTAACAGAGGTGATGAAGAAGTGATGGGATGGTTTGGTATCTAGGATAGGAATGCAGAAGCCAGCAGGACAGAAAGATTGATCCATTGGCGAAGCAGAGAGAAAGAGATCTAAGGATGTCCAGATTTGAGTGGTGAAAAATGTTAAGGGAAACGTGTTGACGGGAACCAGAAGTATGATAAGAAGATGTAAAGACTTTAAGGAGTTGATAAATGAGGGAAGGGAGAGAGAATGAATAGTAGAAATAGTGATCACTGTGGACCATGAAACACCAAAGAGTAGGAAAGATGAAGTTAGGAGGTCACTGATGAGGATGAAGAGTTGGAAGGCAGTTGGTCCTGATGATACACCTGTGCAGGTGTGGAAGTGTTTGGGAGAAGTGGCACTGGAGTTTTTGACTGTGTTGTTTAACANGATCTTATTCAATATGCCAATAGCAGAGGTGAAGAAACTGTTTATGCCGTGAGGGGTCCTGGTCCTGATGGACTGAAGCTTCTTCCAGAGAGGAGAGTAAAAGATTTTATGCCCAGAGAGGAATCAGTCACAATTGTTGTGATAACATCCTAGACACAGAGGCACCTGCTGCTCAACTTGTGTGTGAACACCTGTGTGTATGGATGTACTTGTAACTATAAGGTTCCTCTATGAAACTGTTTATCAGTGGGTGTGAAAAGCCCCAGTCCTGCCCCCCTGACCCCAAAGCAGACCACCAGGGAAACCCAGTCCAAGGGTCCCCCCCCCCAGAAGCTCTGGTCAGAGCTGACTGATAAATCCATCCATTTCCCATTTTTCAATAAGAATGGATATTGATTCATCTATTTTAGACATACATTTTAGAAGTTAATTTGGGGATTCCAAGATTAAAGAATAGCACCACTCTTATACGTGTTTGTAATTCAGTCTGATTAGGCTTCATTTTGTTTTTTTTATTATAGATTTATTCTGATAATATTCTAAAAATTTCTAAAAATCCTGTTAATTCCATATTGTAGGACTAACCTGTCAAATGGAATAAAGTCTGTTCCTTCTAATATACTATATACAGTATATGGTGTTCATTATGAACAGACTGTGACTGGCACAGAAGTCCAATAACTGAACACCACTCAGGTTCAGATCGGGGAGGCCGTTCCTCCCAATCACCCCCCTCCAGGTCTCACTGTCTTTCCCACGTGGAACTCACGTGCCCCCAGTAGAACAATAGAGTCCCCAGTTGGTGTACTGTCTAGTACCCCTCCCAGGCACCCCAAGAAGGTCTGGTACTCTGCACTGCTGTTGGGCCCATAGGCCGAGACAACAGTGAGAGACCTGTCCCCAACTCAAAGGCCTAGGGAGACGACCCTCTCATTCACCGGGGTAAACTCCAACACGTAACGGCTGAGCTGGGGAGCTATAAGCAAGCCCACACCAGCCCGCCACCTCTCCCCATGGGCAATGCCAGAAAAGTGTAGAATCCATCCCCTCTCAAGGAGCTGGGTCCCAGAGCCCAAGCTGTGCGTGGGGGTGAGTCCAACTATATCTAGACGGTACCTCTCAACCTCCCGCACAAGTTCAGGCTCCTTCCTCACCAGTGAGGTGACGTTCCCCATCCCAACAGCCAGAGGCTGTGCACACGGACTGGGTCACGGTCCTCGATTGTAGTCTATTCAAAGAGGTCACTTGAGCTGCACTTGGTCTGGCCCATCCCCTAGGACCTGTTTGCCATGGGTGACCCTACCAGGGGCATAATGCCCCAGACAACATAGCTCCTAGGATTAGCCGGGCACGCAAACTCCCCCACCACGATAAGGTGGCAGCTCAAGGGGGAGATCAGAGAAATTGATCATCTTATTGTTTAGTAAGATATCAGGGTTGTTCCAGATGGGTGTGTGTTTGCATGGGATAAGTGAAGACTCACTCATACTGAGAAACTCCCACCAAGCTGCCAGAGTAAAGCTGATATTAATGTTTTTAATGCACACGTGTCTTTTGATGTTTATGCTAATAACAGGTAAGTCTGATATCTGGATATTATTGCACAGAGTCTGTTCTACATCTAACCATGGTTTGTCTAAGGTGTTTTTATCAAACCATCTTAAGATGTTCTGTAACCGCTATGTGGTACTGGTGAAAGTTAGGGAGGTTTAATCCTCCACTATCTTTGGACCTCTGTAATGTTTTTAGTCTAGATCTAAACCAATCAGATGGTGGTCTATTGTGAATAGATAATAGACTATTGGTAAAACCATAATTTTTAATTAAGCAACTCTTCCCATGAGTGATAAAGGTAGTGATTTCCATCTAGTCAGATCATCTACAACTTTCTTTAAAAGTGGGGTGTGGTTCAACATTTTCTAAGCAAAGACTTTGTAATAAGTTTTTTTTTATTAATTCATTTAGTTTTGCTTTTCATATTTTGTTCTGTTTTTTTTCTTCTTGGGAGGAGACAAAGTTGTTGACATATCAGCAGGGGGCAGGTAGAAGAGCAGGGCGGAGCCTGAGAATGTTGTCTGCAGCTGCCTTCAGGTGAGATCTCTGATGCTTTCACTGTGATCTGATGTCATCATCATAAAGATTCTTAAAAGAAAACACAAACAGTTGTGTTTATTTTTGGTCCAGCCTTCTAAAAAAAAAACATCAACTGAAGTGTTGTCAGGCAGAAGTAAGGCCAGGTCCTGGGTGTGTTTGGTCCTGTTCTCATCAAAAACTGTAGACTGTGGAACCATCATGTCGACGTGTCCTTTAACCATATCTGTTCTCTGGGTTTTTAGAGATGTGGATTTTTAAGTTAATATAGATTTTATATTTTTTGGGGGACTGTATATGAAAACAGGAGCACCAGGAGATGACTCAGGTATACATGAGAAGAACATGCAAAGAGCTTGTACTACTGCATGGACTTTGCCTTCTTGTCCAGAAATCAATTAGTAAGGATTGTTGGGATTTTTTTTTTGGACTGTGGGAGAAAACCGGAGCACCCGGAGAAAAACCTCATGATAGAAGACAAAGTCGCTGCAGAAAAGCCCTGAAATGAACCCTGGATCTTCTGGTTACAATGGCACTCTTTAGCATTCAGTCATGTGTCGTTTGACTATGGACACAACTGTGTCATCAACAGATGGTTGATTTAAACCCAGAAATAACAGCAGGTTTGGCTTGCCAATCTCCTCACAGATGTCCGCATAAACAGCCTCATACAGGTTCTTGATTTCTCCAGGTGAACGTTCACACTCCGTGTCCTTAACTTCACTCCAGATTTTTGAGAGAAGACCCTGACTGATGCCATCAATTTCTCTTGGAGAAACCCAGCTGTCTGTGTTTTTAGAAACCTGACCTCTCATCAGCTGGTCAACCAGAGCACCGAGGGCCAGTCTTGTCTCGCTTCTTTCCACGGGTCTGTAAGAGACTTGAAAATCATCCTCAGCGATGCTGGGGTCCAGAGTAAAAGGTACGACGCAGTCCTCTGTGCTTTGATTGTCACTGTCAGGTTCTTCATGTTTCAGGGTCTCCATCTTTGGTTTGGATGGAGACTTATCAGCAGATGAGAAGACCTTTTTGCTGTCAACATGTGTCTCTTCACCTGCAGACTTTTGGTCAGAATAATACCCCTCAGGATTTTCTTCTGCTAGATATTGAATCACGACATCTTCCAATTCAACAAAGTCCTTTGCATCTGGAGTCTTGGGAACTTCAGTAACCATGTCGTCATAGTCATCGTGTTGGGGATGTACTGCATTTCTTTTTGTGAAGCATTTGGTTATGGCGTTTTTTATATTTGTTAAGATCTTTCTGATCCCAGAAGGTCTCTGCTGAAGTTTCATCAGATGTTTCTTGAAACAAAAGACAACTATCTGGTCAATTGCTGGTTTACCAAGAAACAGGAAAGTGTACACATAATGCAAATAAGTGTCAAGCTCTTTACAAATGTCCCTAAATATTTTCTTGTGAAGTTTTGGGTGGGGGTCTGTGGGCATGATGTTAAGTTGGTGTTCTTCCACCATCGCCCAGATCAACTGAAAAAGTCGCACATAGATGGCTTTCTGTGCTTCCGGTGCCAATATCAGGTCAGAATTTTTACCTGCCCGGTCAATTACAGCCCACAGCAGTTGGCTAACAAATTTTTTCTGTTTTGTTTGTTGCATTTTGCCCAGTTTGATAATAAGCTACTTATTTCACTGAGAAGTGTGAAGCAATGAGCTCAAAGACAATTTGGATCAGAACTTGATTCAGTATGTTGACGTCATCAAAGCGGGTTCTTAGACTCCGCCCAGAAACGGATGTTCCGTAGCCAATGGGCGGAAACTTATGGCATGCTTCTGTTGCTTGGAGAAATATGAAAATATATAAATAAATGTATTAATATACCGGTAATTGAAGATTTTTGCACAGTATCGTAGGATCCAACTTCATTTATGTTGTTGAGGTAAATTTTAAATTAATAAAAATCATAATCAATGTGTCAGATATTAAATGTAGCACGTATAAAAAAAATCAGTATTTACTTTGAGAACGTTTTTATGCTATAGCTAACAAACTGCCACGTCTTAATGTTATTATATCACTTTGATTTGTTGTGAATATTGTGGCAGATCTGTTCTCACAGTTTTTTTTACACACAGTGTATTTTTTGCAACATACAGTACCATAGATTTCTTTCCAGACGGTTTAAATGTTAACAGATCACAAACATCTCTGGTGGGAAGAAAACACGCACATTCCCATCATGCAACATGTCTGTCAATTTCTAATTTATCAGAAGAGATGTCATAAAATGCAAGTTATTAAGTATAGAAATATTTGCGTAAACTGTAAAATCAATTTGGAAAAAGTAAAGATACGAGTGATTGTTGGTACTAGAGGTCACGCTCCAGCAGCGTGGCTGCACCGCCACCTACAGGCTGGATACGGAACTGCACACAGAGCTCTACGAATTTCCTCAGTTATGAATCAGTCCCTAAAAAAATGATGTTGCAGCCGACAGTGATGAAAAACAGTCGCGATGAGGAGGTGAGCCGGCGTTTGTAGGAACACACACACAGTCACCAGCCTCACCACCGACCGTCTCCCGACGCCCACACTTCCGGACCGGACCCTTTCTGGAAGGCAGCTGCGGGTCGACATGCATCCATCTCCCGGTGATGCTTGAATCGGGGAGACGACGCCAGTGAAACAGCGATGTTCGACGCGTTACGTTAAATCTTGTCGTGACAGTCTGAGCGGAGTGATCACATCGCGGCGGTGTGTTTGCTCAACACTCAGGAGGAAAAACGGGTTTTTATCCGACTGTCTGCCGTCAACTGTTGCTTATTTCCACTGTAAATGAATCTTGTAAGGTAGGAACAAACATTCCGAGTCAATTTAACCCGCTGATGATTAACTCATACTTTATTACAATGGATTTAAATAAATTAGTCGGTGATGCTCGTGTGTTATTGTTGCTGTGATGATGAGGATGATGATGATGATGAGGATAATGATGAGGATGCTGGGTGGCTTGACAACTCAACATTTGGGTTTCATCTTTTTTACCAATATTGTATCCTTAAACATTCATTTTGTTGAACTTTTGAAAATGTAAACACTTCTAGTCTAACTTCATATTTTCTTCCTCCTTTTTACAATTAATAATATTAGCAGAACCATCTTCATCTTCTCCCCTTTACTTAATATCCTACACATTAAAGCCCTTCTAGTCTAAAAAACAGAGATGATGTTGATCAAATAAGCAATTTCACTATGACAGAACTTGTTGTTTGGATTCTCCATTAATGAAAACCTTTATGTGTGTGTGCGTGTGTGTGTTTGTGTATTAGGAGGATTTTAGGTTTGATTGACCTAAAAGCCTCGCAGCGTTTGCAAATTAGCTATTGGTGAGAAAGTCTGTCGAGGAATAGTTATCATGTAATATCTGAAGTGGTTTTCTGTTCTATATCCAAATAAATAAACCTAAATTAAAAAATTTAAAAGACTCAAAACTGTCTTAAAAGTCTTGACTTCTATAAAAACCCAAATATTTCCATGCTGGACCATTTACACTGAGAAAAATCAAGAACATTTGAGTTTACATGTAAACATGTTTGTTTTACATGCAGAGTTGCTGATTAATCACTGTCAAGTCATAAAGCTGAAGTGGATAAAAACAGCGGACTGAGGTTCTTTTTGTTTCAGGAATATGAAGCGGGAAGCCTGATGTTGTGTGAGCGGAGTTGTTCTAATGTTCCTGTGAGTCGGTGCCTTTCTGTGTCTGTTTTATCAGCCTATAATTATCAGCCAGCTTGATAGAGTCTTTAGTGTCCCCACTGGGCCCGCTGGGTCGTGTACGAGCACACACACGAGAAACACACGCGCTCATACCGAGTCAGGCAGCTACTGGATACAGGAAACAGTTTATTTGGGACAGGACGGCGGTGGGTTTCTGGGCTGGGTCAGTTAGTATTAATAACTCTGAATAAGTGTCACTTAAAATAAGACAAAAAAGCTGTTCAACCAGAGAAGACTGTGGAGGAGAAACAGAGAAGATGGGCTGAGACAGCTGTGACGTGATGAGGTGAATTTCTCACCTCAAGTTTTCCTCCAGCATTAATCTGTATTACATCACGACTGTCAAATGGTTTGTGTGCTGCAGAAAAGAACATATAGATTTTGAGTTTCAGCTGTGCAAGAACAAAAAGACAGAGGAACAACTTTCATCTTAGATAACATGATGTAAACACGTGGTTTGGCTCCAGCATTACAAAGATCAGCATCATTTATTTAAACAAACTTATTCTCTAAAGCTCAGAGCGCTTCTAAATCTCACCAGTCCTCAAACAGTGTGTGTGTGCGTGCGTGCGTGCGTGCGTGTGTCTAAGGAACAGACAGAGACAGTGGTGAATCTAGGTCTCTTATGAAATCTAGTTCTGATAGATGCAGCGTGAAAGTAGGCAGGGTTTATGTGTGTGTGTGTGTGCGTGTGTGCGCACACTGGTCTGTTTTGCTTTCTCCCTGTTAATGTAATCATGGGAGAAGCAGACAACTGACATGGCAGAGAGAGGGGTGGAGAGAGATGAAAGAAAGGAAGAATTTTCCAAAATCAAAAAGAAAAGAGAGACAATCCCTGTGCCCTGGTTTCCATGACAACAGTGACGTCACTGATGAAGGGTTACCTCCTAAGAGGTTCTGTGCTCAAGATTTTTTTTCTGTTGTTCTTGCAAAAAAATATAAATAAATGGAATTCAGAGCAACAAATCTGTTGAAAGTTTATGACTGAACGTAAACTTGAACAGTTCAGAAGCCGCACACGTTCACTAAGAAACAAATGATCAGGACTAACTCCTGTTTCAGTCAGTCCATGGTTACCCACTGTTGCCGGGCAACAATAGCCATGGCAACAAGTTGATGCAAGAGCCGACGTTGCTAAGAAAAAGGGGAGGGTGGGAGGGAAATTATCTTAGTGACTGAAAGACACAAGTATATTCAATGACACATAACCCTCTTATGCAGCATACTTATTAACTTCTCACATAATCATTACATAACATCCAAACAGCTGAAGCCTTTTTAATTCAACAAAAAGATTACTTGCACAGTTTAAAGTTGCACTGTTTTCTAAAATAATATATAAAGAAGGAAGGTTCAAGTCAAGAAGCTTTTATGAAAACAATAACACTAATGAAAAAAAATCTGTCAGCTGGGAGATCTGATTTACTTTTCATGTAAATTCATCCATCAGTCCATGAGAAAATTAACACGATCTTATTCTGTTATTGAAATGTTTCAGAATAGAGCACAAATCATAAAGATGCTTATTAGGGTTATAAGTATTGAATTATATACTCTGATGTTTTAACACTTCCAGGTTTATGAACAACCGTGCTCCTTCTAATAAGAGATACCAGCCCACGGAATACGAGCATGCTGCCAACTGTGCTACACATGCGGTCAGTGCACACACACACACACACACACACACACACACACACACACACACACACACACACACACACACACACACACACACCCACAAGTGTGTTTTGGTATCCTTATGGGGACCGTCCATTGACTTCCATTAATTTTAGTAACTAGATTTATACCTAACCCAAACCCTTTTCCTAACCTTAACCATTACTGATCTATAACTAACCCTAAGACTAACTAAAACTCTATTCACACCATACCTATAAACCTAACCCCTAACCCTAAAAAGGGGATTCCCCCCCATGGGGACCAGGCTTCGGTCCCCACAAGAACCCTCGGACCCCAGAAAGATAGTAAAAGTCAGGAAACGGGTCCCCAGGAGGTCAGAAATACAAACCCCCACACACACACACACACACACACACCCACACGTGTGTTTTTGTATCCTTATGGGGACCGTCCATTGACTTCCATTAATTTTAGTAACTAGATTTATACCTAACCCAAACCCTTTTCCTAACCTTAACCATTACTGATCTATAACTAACCCTAAGACTAACTAAAACTCTATTCACACCATACCTATAAACCTAACCCCTAACCCTAAAAAGGGGATTCCCCCCCATGGGGACCAGGCTTCGGTCCCCACAAGAACCCTCGGACCCCAGAAAGATAGTAAAAGTCAGGAAACGGGTCCCCAGGAGGTCAGAAATACAAACCCCCACACACACACACACACACACACACACACACAAACTGAGCAGGATTCTTATGCATGTGGAGATTTAAAATGAAGTGAATTGACATCTTGCACGCAGTTTGCGCTTCATGTTTAATCTGGTTTCGTTAATGTTGTTGAATTTATTCAGATGTGGATAATCCCCAGCCTGCTGGGCAGCTCACTGTTACACTATCAGTCAGAGGACCTATGGGAGCGACTGTCAGCCTGGGTGTACGGGGCGGGGCTCAGTTCGCTCTTCATCATCTCCACCCTCTTCCATACTGTGGCCTGGAAGAAGAGCCACCTACGGTACCCCCCCCCCACACACACACACACACTGACACTTTTAACATGCTTCCTGATGTAACATTTGTTCCATACAATTGTATAAAAGTAAAGAAAGTAACTCTTTCTTCAGGTCTATAGAGCAATGTTTCCACATGTGTGACAGGATGGTGATCTACTTCTTCATTGCTGCCTCCTACGCCCCATGGTAAACAGCCCACTGAGTCTGTATGTGCACGTGTGTGTAAATATGTCAGCCATGTTTTGCAGCTGTCCTCCTCCCAATGCTTTTACAGGCTGAACCTTCGGGAGCTGGGCCCGTGGGCGTGTCACATGAGATGGTTGGTGTGGGTCATGGCGTCTTTTGGAACCACCTACGTCTTCTTCTTCCATGAGAGGTTCTCTCCCACACTCTAACACAATCTTTGGGTCCAACTGGGTGTTTGCCCAGAACCTAATTATTAATCTTGTGTGATTAAATAACCTTGCAGATGAAAAAAGAGCTTTTATAATCGGAATCTTCTCATTTATCAGATACAAGCTGATGGAATTGATCTGTTACACGGTGATGGGAGTGTTTCCAGCCCTGGTGATCTTCTCCATGGTAAGGTTTCTTCGTGACACTGTTCTGCATCGTTTCAACTGGTTCCTCATAACAACCTTCATCCTTGTTTGCAGCCGGAGCAGTCCGGGTTGTGTGAGCTGCTGGTGGGTGGAGCCTGCTACTGTCTCGGTATAGTCTTCTTTAAAAGCGACGGCATCGTCCCATTTGCTCATGCCATTTGGCACCTGTTTGTCGCGATGGGAGCAGCCATACATTACTACGCCATTTGGAAGTACCTCTACGCCCAGGCACCAAATCAGGTCCAGACCTTCAGATGACATCAGTGATGACCTCACAGGAAGTAACTCCTGTGATTGAGCTACTACAAGACGTTAACGCAAGCTGTGTCCAATTTCAGGGGCTGTCTCAGACGTGTTTACATGTTTCCTCTCTGAGTGTATCTTCAGGTGGTCGACTCCAAAACCAAACACGTTGTTATTGATCACATTCAAACCTGGTAAAGCAGGTTGTTAAACTGATTATCATGTTTACTTCTATGTCTGCTGCTGTGTAATTAATGACTTATAAAATATATTTGATATTTAAATGTAGAAATAACAATCTGTCTTCCACTGCCAACTCCCAAACAGAGAAATCTCAGCTGCAGGTTAAAGGATGTGTTTTTGATATTATCCTCGTTGAGCTAATGCTGCTGTACCAAACAGATTTAACTACACGGCTTTATAATTTAAGATAGAAAAGAAGGCTTTCTAGGATTTTAAACAGTGGTTCCTAAAAGTTCTCATCTGTGTCTAAATGAGCAATTCAAACTCTTCTGACCCCGAATATTGAATAGAAACCTAAAAAAAAAAATAGAATAAATAACAATAGAAGAAAGAGCATGTTGTGAACAAATAGTTCCCTGTTTGATTTGGAAGAAAAACACGTACTCTCATTTTAAAAACCTGCGATTTCAACCCGACTTTGACCTTTTTCTGGAGTCTGCTCTTCATAAATAAACATAAAACCTGAATGTTTTGGCAGTCCTACATTAGATAATGATTCAGGAAGGCTTTTTAGTAAAAGGAGAGTTCAGGTAAAGAAGAAATCTGAGACTGATTGAACTTATTTCCATGAAGCCGGTTGTGCTGCTGTTTTTTCCATCCTGAGACAGTGTCCGCCCCTTTTTCTGCAGTTTACATCACCTGACAGGTAAATCCCAGGACAAAAAAAAAACAATCTTTAAGAGCTGATATGAATGTATGAATCCAAAATCAGGCAGCTGACAGTCATGTGGTGGATATATGATATATAAATTCTCAGCTGTCATCAGCTGACTTGTTATACGGTGCCGAATCTGAACTATGTGGGAGGCAGCTTGTGAACTTGGACACAGCTTTTTAGGGTTTATTTTCATCCACTTTATTCATTTATATTTAATGTCAGTGTATTTTCCTGGAATTTGGTTTCATTCCAATGATCAGGGGTAAATGACTACGTTTTTGGAGGTTTCTCTCTCTATGGTGCACGTCCAGATTCAGTATTCAGAGGCTGAACTGAGGACATTGTCTTTGAGGACAATGTTTACAATTAGTTTCCTTGACTATCATCATTGGATTTATCATAAATTATGCTGTTTAACTTTTTTGGCTGTACCATGAATAGATTATTATTCAAATCTTGAGTTCTAGATGGTGGTATTATTATTATTAATATTATTAGTAGTAGTAGTGCTATCTAGACTGTAGTTAAACTTACACTTTTCTACACTTTTGCTTCATTCCGTGACTTCATGTCCTTTCCAAATCAAGCATGGCTAGACTTTTATTTGATTAACATACAGACATTTCTAGTGTTAGTCTGAAAGGACGAGTTTATTATTGTTCATCATAGTTTAATTCATCATCAGTAAGAGTTTATTGATCAAACTGTATTTGTTGATTCAAATCTAATTACCATGTAGTGTTTAAAATAGACAGAATCTATTGGATTGTTTATTGACCCTCAAATGGAGATAACTGGGATCTGATTCAGCACTGCCAGAAGACATGCTGCCATAACCAATAGCACACCATGAAACAGTTCATCAGTTAGCTGGAAGGAAACTGAAGCTATAGTGTTTTTAAACAATCTGGCCCAGGATTAAGGCATCTCAGGTGTGTATGTGTTTACTTGTTCCTGTCTCTGTTTGTGTGTCCTCAGCTGTCTTACTCCCATGATTCCAAAACCTCTGGTTGGCCTATAGTCAATGTTTACATGCACATACCTTGAACATAGAACGATATATGTTTTCTTTTTATCTTTGTGCGATGGCACTTTGCATGTTGGACAAGCTTTTATAGTATGATGAATGTGGTTCGAGGACCAAAAGGTCAAAACATCTGATGTTCAAAAAAAGGAGAAAAAAAATCTGCATTCATCATATTCCACATGTTTGTCTCTCAGGATTTTAATTTGACTTCAAAGTTTGTGAAGTCTCATTTAAAAGGATAGTTCAGATTATTTGAAAATAGGTGTTTTTGTGGAAAAATGATAAACAATTAATATATTTTCCTTTAAAAACCAAAACCAATCAGTTTTTATCAGATAGACAAGCTTTTCAACACAAGTGGATTTCTGCTGTTAATATTTCTGTGCAGTTTATTCACTCACTATTTTATAAACCAGTTTTAGTTTATATAACACAGTTATTTTAGATTTTAATTATGTTGTTATATGTTAAACCAGAAGTGCTACACATAGCTTTTCCACTAATTTCCGCTGCGAATACTTAAATAATCATTTAATGTGAAGACGTGACAGTGTTAAAGTTTATAAAACTGTGTTTAGTTGGGCCGCTGTGACATTTTGAGATTCTGGTTGTCTTAAAATGGCAGTAATCTTCTTTGTGGTAAAGTTTAACATGGTTTCACTTTCTCTGTTGGATGTTCAAGTGGTCCCAAAAGTTTTTCTACAAGTTTTTCATGTAAGAAATATTTAGAAAATAACAAATAAAAGATCCAGAGAAGTTTTAATGGAAACCGGATTTGACATTTTGACAAATCAGTGAAAAAATACACTGTGATGACCACTTAGACGTCTATTTGGCAGGTTTTTCCACTTTCACTCATATATTGTATGTTTATTAGCGCATTAAACATTAAAGTCCAGCTTTTCCTGAAATATAATCAACATATGAAACGTTAAGCTAACCTGCTGACCATGTGAGAACCAGACAAAGAGGGTTGATATTTGGACTCATTTATGGGAATCTCTTCAGAAATATATTGCTGATAAGTATTTATCCTCTCAGTTTATACTCAAGGTTTCAAAAAGCAACTGAGTGTTTATTGTTGTTGCATCATAGCCATTTTTAAAACCACTTAACAGGTCGAGGATTTGACATGTCTTGCTCACAGAGATCCATGGTTTACCTGACTTTGTATGAATCTCTGTGATTTTACAAACTGCACAGAGTCTTTGTGGGAACATATTATCAAAAGAAATATTTATTGACTCTTTGTGATTGTGGAGCTGCTGGTTCTTTCTATCTCTGTGAATGTTTTCTCAATAAGATTCAATATATTAGCCTATAATTATTGTTTGTGTGTGGTTTTCCTTTCGATCATAGTGTCTGTGGTGCTTTCTGTGCTGTAACAAGTTGATATGATGCCAACAATGCTTTTATCTTTTCTATCTCTATTGTAATAAAAAGGCTTTTCCATGCACTTTGCTCCTGAATTCATCATTTTATAAACTTTCATTTTTTTTTGTCTCCAGTGGCCATTAGAAGTCAAAACTGACAGTTTTTAAACTTGTTAATCATCTTGCTGCAACTAATATAAAGTAAAAAAAATAAAAATAAAAATCCAAGATTACAACCTGTTTTGTATTTGATTCATCTGTTTCTAAGACCACTACCTCTTTAGCAGGATAAGTACTTTTATATGTACTTTCAAACCTACTGCAATGAATTCTACTCATGGTCCTCCAGTGGAGGCTGTAATTAATACAGGTAGCAAGTGGTTTGGTTAGCTTTAAATTTAGTCTCAACCCAAATAGAAGTGTGCACCCACAGAAATTATACATCTAAATGGGCTGCATTTTAGCTTTGTGCTTTCATTGCTAATTTGAGAGACAATGGAGATGTCATTCACAAAGATGGTAGTGAGAAATCTAAGAAAATATTCTTTTTCCAGCCAAAGAGTGAAAAGATTGCTGACCACCACAGGAGATCCTCTCTGCTCACAGTTAGAATAATCTATTATGAGTCTCTTAAGAAATTTAGAAAACAACAATATTTAATTTCCCTTTGGAGATTAACAAAATATTGTTGAAATGACCTAAATTGAAATGTGCATTGACTGTTGTCCCTTTTGTATTGGAGATGTTGGGAAAACAGCCTAAATTTTAAAGGTGGAAAATACAAAATCTATAAAAAATAGAAATAAAAAAAATCCCCCAATGTTAATTATTATTATTATTATTTAATTTTTTATGTATTCCATTCAACAAGTTTTAATTGATCAAAGTTGTATAAGAAAACCACTGGTGTCCACAAGAGGGCGCCGTTATCCCATTCTTGTGAGTCAGAGCAGGTGTTTGGAGGTGAAGACGTGGGAACAGCTCGGGTCTGCTCGGGTGTTTCCGTTGGGGTTCGGCAGTGAGCCGTTGTGGATGTGGGAATGCGGTTACCAGAAGCTGATGTGGGCTTTGCTGGACACTCGGTGAGGATGTGCACACGGGAACGGGGGCTCACAGCGGTTGGTTGTTGTTCAAGTTAGCGGGTTGTCCCGAGGATGTGGATGGGAGCTGAGAACAGCAAGGTGTCGCAGGGAACTGTCTGTATTCCCCCATTTTGTTGGGGATTTTCTACCTTTGTGGGACGGGGGGGCGGGAGACGGGGGGCCGGAATGAGAGCGGAGCCAAGGATTCCCCGGCAGCGCTATGGAGCCACGCACTGCAGACAGTGAGTACTAACAGACACGGAGGACCCCCAGGGGACTGGGCTCGCCACTGCTGGAATTACTCAACTTCTCCGCGACCTATTTTTTAAATTCTAATTTATCCATTAATTCTGAGGCGTGTCAAGGCAGAAAAAATAATTGTTAGTGGTTAATTGCTCACGTGTTTAACCAGTATTTAGACCAATTTAATGTAAATTGTGTGCGATGAGTTCACGTGCCGTAATTAAACACACCTGCTGGCGGTCAGAGGCCGAGCTGGGAGCTTGTAGTGCCGCGCCTGGCGACTCATCAGCGGATTAATTTCTGAGGATTTTCTCCTGCCTTTTGTTGCTACGGCGGTTGCTACTGGCGACCAGCGAGTCTGAAGTCGTAAACAGACGGACTGACACTGAATAACTGGCAGACCCACTGCAGCTACAAGTTCTGCCCGATACTTTCTGTTTAATGTCAGGTGATGGGTGTGTGTGCGGGTTTTTTCTTCTCCACGCAGCGTTAAATCCTGACCTTCTGGGTTTGAACAAGGACAGACTGACAATAGTCTGTGACTTGGTTACTGAATGTAACACGACCTCCTGGGTCTCAAAACACAACCTGTCATTGGAAAATGTGAGTCCCTCATAGTTTGTTTTCAGTGTGTGTGAACTACACAGGAGGGGTTTCCTGGGATTGATTTAACTGCGGCCAAGTAGCCAGATTATTGTGGATTAGCAGGAATTTAAAATAGTCACGTTATCCCACCAGTCCTTAGAGTCTGCTACAGCAACACCATTTAAGGCTGAATCCTAAAATATTTCCTAAAAACAGAGTAGGATGCAAGTGTGATGCTTTCAGATGCTGATGCAGGTTGTGCATAAATGTTCAGCTGGGTCCTCGTGCAATTTAAATAATTAAAATTACTGGGAAAAGGTTTTGTGCAAACACAAACAGGAAGCAAGCTTGTATGTTAAGAGAAAGATACAATAATTGTTGTGTTTAATCTCATTATTTGACACTAAAGATCACAGTTTCATAAATGAACACTGGAAAGTGAGATGATGCAGTTCAGATCCTTTTAAATGTGTAAATGGTCATTTTATTGTTTAAAAAATAATCAGAAAATGCGACAAGTTTTACCTTTTAAGATCAGATTTTTTATTTTAAAAATCTGTAAACGTGTTACAGCACAAACATACAATCATGTTAAAATAGTATACAAGTTGTTTTATTAGCATTATGAACAAAAAAGATTTGTGTTTGCTCTAAAAAATGTTGAAAATGAAAACAAGCACATGGGTATCTGTGATGATCTCTGTTAAATTTAAAAAGACAACTTTTGTCTTTTGCAAGGTTAATGAGTATGGTGCCATCACACAATATCACCAGATATAAATAAAACTCAGCTGACTTTTTGTTTTAAATAAAGTTGTTTTTATATAATATAAAATTGGAAGCTTTTATTCTTTTGTGCTCTTTGCTGCACATTACTTCACTCCTGAACGCCTCACATACTTTCAGCACAAACACAATCAAGAATTGAGTTTATGTGACTCCTGAGAATCTAAAAAAAGAATTTAACATAACTTTAACATCTTTTTTTTACAGTGTGAAAGGTGACGGTGAAATGAGATGTGAAACATCTGACCCTGAACTGTGAACCTTCTCCTGGTGCCGCTGCACACAGAAGTGTTAATACTAAAGAACACCAAGGTATTATTCTCTGTTCAAACAGTTTATTTATGTGGTGAATTTATTTTACATGTTAGATTTAAAGCAGATTTCCTTTAAACTTGTTTAGCATCCATCTTTCTTTATGTTTATCTCCTGGTTTGATTGTGATTTGTTTGTGTGTTTTTACTAGTTTTTATTTCCTTGACAGTTTCGTGAAGTCAACAAACAGCATCATGTTTTACGGTTCTTCCTCCGGGGCCAGTATGTCCCTGCCGTCCAAGAGCCGGCTGAAACGCCAGAGCAGGACCTTCACACAGGTGCGTGCACGCTGACGTCACTAACACACAAAACACAACGTGTCGTGTTTAAAGTTAAAAATACACTCTAGGTTGAATCAAAGTGAAATTAAAGGATGGGGATGAATAAATTAATAAAATAAAGCAGGAAAGATTATGACAAAGTTTTATTTAACTTGAAAGAAATTTGATTTTGAGCCACTCTGGGCTTTAGAGTTTTTTGTAGAATTTACAGAAAATTCAGCTTTTTAAAATCATGTTCATTGACAGACCAAACTCACTGATTTTATGCATCTGCTCTGTCATGTTGCAGAGGAAGTGTAGCTTTGAAAATACTTTTTTAAATGAATTTTAGTTTCTAATTATATAAAATTAATTATTTCATGTTTTCGTTTCACTTGAAGCTTGGTTACTGGGATCACGGTGACTGTCAGTCAATCTCTTTGGTTCTGAAATCAGCTTTGAAAATACCAAAATATTCTGATATTCCTGGTGACCAGAATATGAATCCTAATTGCTTTAGTGAAAACCTCTCATATCAGGTAATATCAGCTCATGGTCTCTTCAAGGATAAAAAAACAGAAATTTTTATGAAGTGCAACAATAAAGTCAGTCATTTTTGTCAAACATGCTAATGGCATGGCAAGATAATAAACTACACCTGCTAACTGTCATGTTCGCAGACTTATTGTTGACATTTTTCTACCTGCAACTGCTAACTCAGTAACTTATTACAGTTGGACAAACCTGTTTGGTAACATGAACAAATTAGAGTTTTGCTGCTTCCTGTTTAGATCTTTTGTTTGTTTGTTTCATGGATGTTGACTTGTTTGCAAAAACATTTCACTTGGACCATTTGTAACTAGAAAAACACTCAGACATCCACCAAGCCTTACAGCCACATGCATCGAACGTTAATATTTCCTAATGTTAATGAATCCTTTAAAAAGTTCCTGGATCCTTATGATGATTCATCTGGATCACCCCCAAAATCTTATCAGCTGTTCCTTGATCCATTCTGGATATTTCCAAAAACTTTCATGAAAATCCATCCACAACTTTTCAAGTTATGCTCAAATTGAATTCAAAAATACTTTATTAATCCTCAAAGGGAAATTAAATAACAGATGTTGCTAACAGACAAACTCTGATATAAACATGACCTCTAATAAAAGAAGGTTTCTCATCTTGTTTTTTTTCCAAGTTAAAATGCTGCTCTATATAAACCCCATGGTGTTAGCTTCCAGATGTTCTTTATGCAGCTGGATAACTCCAAATGTTAACAAATCAGATGAGTAATGAGCATGATCAGACATCTCTACAGTACTTCTATGACATCAGTCCAGGTTTTATGTAAGATGTGAGGATCAGACATCATGTTGTACTTAATGTTTATTCAGCAGTAACTCCTGCAGTGCCTTCGTTATGATTATTCACTGTGTTTATTAGGTGTTGTACCGCACCCTGAGCTACAGAGACCGTGTCCCAGCAGAGACTGGAACAAACACCCGTGGGGATAGGCGCTCAACGACTGAACCCCCAGAGCGTCCCGAGGACGACCCAGCTGAACTCTCCATACAGAACTCGGCCCCTGGAGTGCTGAAGATTTTTGGAGATGAAATCTGTGCCGGTGCTAACTACAAGAGCGTCCTGGCCACACCACGCTCCAGTGCTCAGGAGCTTGTAAAAGAGGCGCTCGACCGTTACTCGCTCAACAAGGATGCGTCCCGCTCTTACGTCCTGTGTGATGTGATCGGACGATTAGAGGGGGGAGGGGGGTGGCGGACCGAGTGTCTGCGAGCGCTGGGGGACAACGAGAAGCCGTTGTTGCTGCAGGAGCTGTGGAAGCCCCGAGAAGGACACGCTCGCAGGTTTGAGCTGCGCAGGAGAGCTGAGGTTGAGGAACTCAACGCCAAGGAGAAGGATACCATCACTGCTGGTGAGTAAATACACAGAGACACACACCCACCCACACACACACACACACACACACACACACACACACACACACACACACACACACACACACACACACACACACACACACCCACAAGTGTGTTTTGGTATCCTTATGGGGACCGTCCATTGACTTCCATTAATTTTAGTAACTAGATTTATACCTAACCCAAACCCTTTTCCTAACCTTAACCATTACTGATCTATAACTAACCCTAAGACTAACTAAAACTCTATTCACACCATACCTATAAACCTAACCCCTAACCCTAAAAAGGGGATTCCCCCCCATGGGGACCAGGCTTCGGTCCCCACAAGAACCCTCGGACCCCAGAAAGATAGTAAAAGTCAGGAAACGGGTCCCCAGGAGGTCAGAAATACAAACCCNGCAGCTGGTCGAATTCTCTTCTTTTCCTAACATATCAAACTCAGCAGAAAAGCACAGCTCGTTAGCTCCTCTGCAGTTTGTGTGTGTGTGTGTGTGTGTGTGTGTGTATGCGCGCGCGTGCGTGTGTGCATGCTGTGATGCAGAATAAAAGCTTTCGTCACACCTATTATCTTGTAGAGGATTCTGTTCTTGTGTGGTTAGCAGCATCTTTCATTTCTTTCATAATGTGGTGCTGTGAAGACACACTGTAATTTACCAGGATTCCTCTCTCTCTCTCTCACACACACACACACACACACACACATACACACACACCTACCTGTGCAGTACCACACTAAAAACACATGCAATTTCACACAGCTGACCAAAAACATGGAGGAAGCCTCTGAACTTTGGTGCTTTTAATTTTTCGGTGATTGTTTATTCTTGTCTCTTTTTCTGCTAATTCTTCTTTATTTAATTCAAACTCAAAACAACTACTGTGATTGTGCAGTAACATAAACACATCCACACAGTGTCACAATATTTGTTCTTTTAGGAGCTATAATATGACCTTTATTTACAATTAATTACATGATTAAAACATTTACAGTGTAAATGTCCCTCAAATGTATTTTCTAGCTTGTTTTCTTTAAAGGTAGAGCAGCATCTTTAGCCTAAGTCACACATTATTCTTTTTAGCAACACCATCCTTTTTCTTTTTTTTTTTTACAAAGCATGGCAGGGTGTTCTGGTTGCTATGTCAACTTGTGAATGTTATCCTTAAATAAGATTTCTTTATATTTTCCTTTTGTTTCTGATATTTTTTGGTAAATTCGTTTTTTCTACATAACACAGAATGTAATAACTTGTATACAAGATAAAGTCTTTATAGAATAAGGTGCATCTAAACTTAGTAGAAAAAGTGATAAATGATTTTTATTTGAAAAGTTTGTTTATTAACTCTAAACAAGAGTAAATAGCAGAATAAACTGTGGCAGAGAAGATTTGGCAAATCTTTCCTATAGGTGCTCTCTACATACTCAACTCTGCTGTGCAACCCACAAATATATTTTCCTTCCAAATGTTGCAGTATTTAAAGAGAAATAAACAGACACTGCAATAGTACAAGATTTATTGTTCAGGAGCTTCATTACAACAAAAAATAATCCACCAAACACTGGTTTCTGTGTAACTATAGATTACTAAGGATGTTTAAAAACAGTATTTTGTAATCTAACTGTTTTCATTTTAATCTGAATGTTTCAAAAGGTACATCCAAGAAAAGCTTTGATTTGAAATGTTTAGTGTTCAGGTACAGAGAAGCTGAAGTCAAATGTATTGAAAGCAGATATTGTGCAACAGACATGACACTTCTGATTTACACATTCCTGTCAGGCCAGCGTCTCCTGTCAATAAATAGAAACATATCCCTGTTATATACATTTTTATGAGAAACACTGATTCAGTTGCTCCATATCTTGATGAAAATATAACTTAATGCTGCTTTATGTTCACTGGAATGTTTGTTACAAATACAGATGGAAAAATAGTGAGTGTGTGTTTTAAACAACTAAAGCCAAAGGATATAACATAGATACAATATATTTAAACTGATAATGTGGATTAATCATAATTTATGTTCAGAGCTTCCCAGTTGACTGACAGCTGCTTATGCTTCAAGTTAGCAAACCAGCTCCAAATCATTATACACTTCCCACCATGCTTCACCTCAGGTTTCAGTGTTGGTAGCAGTATAAGTTTCCTTCAAACTCGTTTGAGTAATTTGTTCAAAATGCTGGAGGATTATCACCCAAAAAAATAACAGTATACTTTAGTGTTACCAGTCAGAATGTTGGTAAATGTGTTTTGATAAATCTTTACTCGTACAATATTGATTTTGCAGTACTACAGAACACAAATTACCTGCATTCTACTTTCTGTCAACTGGTGTCAAGGGTACATATGTTTGTATTTTTCCTATACTGTATTTTGATTATTATAAAAAGTAGGTGTACCACTTAACTCTACTTTGTCACAGTGTTTCTCATACAGATAATAATTTGAATGTTTGGTTTAGTCTTGTTGTTCATGGTGTTCTCACATTAACAAAGTTTGTTCTTTATCTGGCTGCAATTTTTCTTGGTTGAAAATAGCATCTCTGAAAACTTGGTCAGGTTTTTAAACAATCCCGTAGTGCTGATTCAGCTGTTTTATGAGTTTTTAATGACCTTCTTTTAAATGCTGATTCGGGGAACTTTGCTGTTCTGGTGCTTTTAGACCCGACTGCTGCCTTCAGTGCTGTGGATCACAGTATCCACATTCTCTGAACTCTGTGTTGGCATTAAACATTCTGCAGTGTTTTATACAACAGGCGGTAGATTTTCTGTCCACATAGATGAACAGCTCCATCGGAAGAATCCATCTGTCCATTCAAACAGAAACAAAAGTCATCCAATTGAAAACCTCATTTTAAATGTTAATTAGATTAATAATTATATGAATTAATTAATAATTAGAATGTTGTATGATTTCTTTTTATTTGTACTAGTTCCAGTTGTTTGAGTTCTCCTGTTGGAACTGTTGTCAACATCCTTCTTTTAGAGCTTTAGTGATTATTTTTGTTTAATGTAAGAACTTCATAGATTATATAAAACCTACAACCAAGGCGAGGTTAAGATTACTTGTTTTTCTGTAACCAGACAGTTTATATTTAGGTGTTCCACTTCAAGCCCAAACTTCTAAAATCCTTTTCTTGAATGGAGCATCTGTTCAGTTTGGAAAACTCAGCAGCAGAAACTTTTCCCTCCTGTAATGTAAAAAGTAACATTAAAAAAGGATTATCTAGTATATTAAAGGCATGACAGAATTATATGTCTTTAGTTCATGAGGAATTTGTCTCAGAATAGAGTCACTGCCCCTCCACATCGAATGTAGCCAGTTGAAGTATTTTGGGCATCTAGTAAGGTTGTTATCTGGACGCCTTCCAAGGGGGATGTCCCAGACATGTCCCACCAGGACGAGGCCTCCAGGCAGCCCCGGGACTCAGAGAGAGATTATATCTCACAGTTCACCGGGGAACACCCCAGACCCCTCTGGATGAGCTGGAGAAGGTAGCTGGTGGGAGATCTGGGATCTCTGCTGTTGTGACCTGGTTTCAGATAAACAGCAGAATGTGGATGATGGATGGATTGTTACGAAGTGAAATGGGTTTTTCTTCTGTTTCTCATGTTTTCTATCACATTTTCTCAAATCAGTAAGATAAAACTCAGTTGTAGTGAAAATAAAAATGAGTGAGTTTCTAAAGACGACCTACACAATGTTAGTGCAACATTGTGCTGCATTAGAACTTTGTTTCTAGATTAAAATTACACCTTGTGGTGCAGTAGATTAATATAATGTTCTCATGTAACTGTTGTTATTAAAATACATTTAACATTGATGTTAAAGGTACAGCATGTAATAATTTTACAGTGAAATACTCACACAACAGTCTAATATCCCGCTGATGTTGAAAATAAAGTTACATTGTAACAGATCTTGATCTCAGCCGGCTGGGTGGTCGCTAGTTTCTGTCATTTAAAAAACGCTGGTCTGGACTCCAATCATTATCTACACGTCCAGACTTCCTGGTTTCATATCGAATCATGTGAGTCTACAAGGCTGCCAAGTCTTCAACACAAGCAGCTGTAATTCCACAACCACCAGCAGCAAAAAGTAAGAAACCACCTCATCCATCCAACTGATCAGCCAAGCTGCACGTGATGGGGCGTTCAAACGCACTTCGGAAAACTCAGCGCTGAACCAATTCAGACATTCCCAAAAATTAAATAAATACAAGAGAAACTAAACGAGGATCAACATCAGAACTGGCAACCCGGCAGAAAAATCAGGGAGGGGAGGGGAGGGGGCGAGTGGCTGAGAGCGGATGGTTTGTTTTTCTACATGAACTGCAGGACTCTGATTTGACAACAAGGTCTAATTCTTCCATACTGTACCTTTAATATTTTCCTGGTTGTGTTAAATGAACTGTATTTGTGATCAGTTTTATCCTGTAAAAACTTTCTTTGCTATTTTCATTTGTGTTAGTTATGATTAAAACTTGAATCCTCTTTTAAATGTTGACAAAATTAAATGATAACACAGCAAAGAATGCTTTTATGATAAAACTGCTTGCACATATTAATACATGTTTTTAATTTCACACTAACGTTTTCTCTGTTATTTACAAAACTGGCAGCCTGGACTTTTTTCTTTTTGTGTGATACTTTCTGTCTGTTTTCTGTCTATGTTGCAGTATGTGTGAGCGTGCATGCTCATGTGTGAACTGTGGGTATTTTCACATACACTTTTATAAATGAGATCACACTTTAAAGGATTCAGAGGATTTTTATCGATAAAATTGATATTTTTACAGCTCAATTAATTTTTTAAAGATTTAATCCAAAGTTATATTTGTGATAAAATTATTCTTTTATGTCTGTATCCACTGCGCATGTGACAAAACCTATTTTCGGTCAGTTCAGATTTCAGCCATTCTTGTCGTTTTGTTTGATTTGTCTGTCAATGGGCATGTTGGCAGTAATGTACATGTTACTCCCATAAACATAAACAATACCTGAATACAGGAATATAAGATGCCTGTTCAAAATAACGCAGTAAATATTTTAAGTTCTGCCCCCTTCATGTTGACAAATGGAGCATTTTCCACACTAAAACAACAAAAAATACACAGCAGATTACTTCTTACTTTAGTTGACTCCAACTGGTTGACATAGTTCTTACCTTGATACTGTGTTTTCAGATGCTAATTTTTCTATTATATTTAGTTGTAATTAGTTTTCTAAAGCTTAAAAAAACAATATGATCGTGTCCCAGTGAGTAGGCAAAACTTTTAGCCCCATTTCTCTGGTGGAGTGACTCTGGCTCCAAAAATATAACATGTAACACTTCAGCCAAAATGCCCAGAAAAGTTCACATCTTAGCAGTAATGAGTTTAGGTCACCTTCTCAGATTGTACCTGTCAGCCAGTTTTTAAATGTTTGGGACAATAATCAGAAATACTCACAGTGATAATAATGAGCAGTTTACTCTGACACTATGACTCTTGTAAAAGAAACAGAAACAGTTAAAATCCTGTGAGTTGCACCTTTAACAGTGGATCTCTTTGTACTAACTGTAGATGTGTCTCACTCCTCACTGCGTCTGTCTTTTAGTGTGTGAAAGGTGTGTGTGTGTGCATTTGGGGAGATGATTCTGTGCTTGGTGTTTGGGTGTGGGGTTGTTTTCTCAGCACCCCTCCTTCCCTCCTAACCCCTCCCACCCTGCTGTAGGGCTCAGAACCCCCCAATTCTTGGCAGCTCTAATGGGTCGGTCTGGGCTGGGCAAACACAGGAGCTCCCCTCTCCGGTCTGGTCGAGTGGTACAGTCCAGCTCGAAAGGTGGGGACTGGCCTCAGGTAGGGTGGCTGTCAGTCATTGTCATGAAGACCACCTCTACCTGCGTTGTCACCCCCATGTGCCAGTGATGTGCGATCTATGTGAGCCATTGCATGGCCTCAGACTTCTCCGACTCGGAGCTGCTCAGCTCACCTTTCATGTGGTTCAGTGTTGTCAGCCGCTCCATCCTGCATCATTTACATTCACCCAAACCTGGACTCGTTGGTTTCCACTCAGCTCACACATCAATGTTTGTTTATTTGTGCTGTTGAGAAATTGTTTGACTCAGATGTCCTTTTAAATAATAATAATACATGCAGCATGTTAAAGCACACTTCTCTTCCCCTCTGTCATTCTTTCTTTCTTATTCTCCCTGTGTTCCGCTTATTGTCCTTCTCCTTTTCTTTGCTTGCTATTCTCTTTCTCCTCAGATATTAATGCTCAGGCTCGTAAGCTCCAGAGGAACAGGGCAAAGGGGACGTTGACCCTGCCACGCTCTAGCAACTCATCCTTCTGCCGCAGCCTCAGCGAAACCAGCCTTAACCAGGTGGGGCTTCCTGCTGACGCCGAGTTAAAATGATTGATTGTTGTTATTCGCTGAACTGTTTTTAAATTTAAGTACACATGTATGTTTGTGAATGAGCAGCTTGGAGTGGGAGAGGAGCCCAAGCGTTATTACTCCACTTTGCCAGGACCTTTAAGGGGCAAAGAACGGGATGGAGCCGCCAACAGTCGGAGGAAAGAGGAGGGGAGTCAGGGAGGAGGAGGGGTGAGGCACTCTCTGTACCAGTCCCCCCATCTCCTGCTGCTGCAGGGATACAATCGTCAGGTGAGAACAGGGAGGATGTTGGTGCGTTGCATCAGTGTAATGTCTCCTGTGTCTGTTCCTGTTGGACTGATTGTTGTCTCTCTGTGTTTTGCAGGACTGCCTGGTTTACTTACTGAACAGGGAACAACACACAGTTGGTCAGGAGACTCCATCAGCTCGTCCTAACATCTGCCTCTTTTCTCCTGATATCCTTCCTCTCCACTGCCGTCTACGCCGAGTCCCCGCACCCCGTCGTCATACCAACAATAACAACAAGGGAGAAGATCTGGCAGAGAGTCAGCGTTTCTATGTTGCTGTTGAGCCTGTGCTTAATGCCACTGTTCTGGTAAACTTTTCCCGCTGCGAGCGAACTACTACGCTGCGACACGGTGACCTTCTCTCCTTTGGAGCACATTACATTTTTTTGTACAAGGACCCTACCGGCGCCAAGCCCCTCCCTGCTCAAACCTTGGCACGTCTTCGTTCACTGGGGCAACTTTATGAAACAGGGATGGAGGAGGGAGAGGACGGGACTCAGACCTGTAAACTGTGTGGCTCGATGTTAAAGGAAAGGGCAGCACAAGTGTCGAGCGTCCCAGCAGTCAGACGCAGCTTCAAACCTCACCTGGTAAAACCCCGTGTTGTGGGCATCGCATCAGGAGGTCCTCCTTCTCTACAAGGAGGTGATGCTGCAGGAAAAGGAGGAGGAGGGAGTCAGAAGAGGAGGCTGCAGCTAGAGTTTGATCAGGTCCACGAAGACCAGCTGCTGAACAGAATCATGTCTCTCATAGAACCTGGAGGTCTGTATCATTATAAACACTGTAGGATATCAGCTCAACATTGATTATTTATTAGTTCTGTTGTATGTTACATAGATTAAAACCTACAGTTCTGTGGAAATGTTGTCACAAGCTGTTTTATACTTTGTTTCAAAAATGTCAGACATTCTTAGGAGGCTTTTCAGATGTTTTCTTTCAACAAGAGCATCTTGTTAATGGTTTTCAGTTCCATCTTTCTGATTTATCATCGGTAGAAGTTTTGATTTTTGGAGTTAACACACTATATAAATTATTAAGGTAGAAAAGACAAACAATCTCAAAGGATGAACTTGTGTTTTAACCATTACAGACAAATCAAAATAGATTTAAACTGTAATTTGTAGGTACTTGTAATGAACTGGTAACCTGCACGGAGGCTGAATTTACTTCTTGCCAGATAACATTTTGGGTGGGAAACAATAAGTGGGATAAAAAGTCAATATCCACCAAAAAAGGCAAAACCTTTCAGAAAGTCTTCTTTTAAAGGTTAAAGACAGAAACAAACCTTAATGAGGACGGATTTAGACTTTTTGCACAGTAGTTACATTAGAGACATTTCCAGTGGTTTTCATGTGGCTAAATCAGTCTAAATCAGGTAAATATTGATTAAGTTCTCTTGTGGTAATCTTTGAAATGGTTCTGAAACTTTCTGCTCGGAGCTTTGATGTTTAACACAACATATAAATAAGATTTATTTTGAATAATCAGTGCTTTAAGCTGTGTGTTTTTGTTTAGGTGATGATCATAAACTGACACCCGCCTACCTGCTGTGTCTGTGTATACAACACTCTGCATCCTCCTTCCCTCCTGGGAGTTTTGGGAAACTGTTGCTGAAGATTGTTCGACGAATCCAAACCATTGCATGGGTCAGTGTGAAGCAAAGCGTCTGTCTGTCTGTCTGTCTGTCTGTCTGTCTGTCTGTCTGTCTGTCTGTCTGTCTGTCTGTCTGTGAGAAACCGGTCAGCCATGTCAGCTCATACTTGAACATGGTGTCATTCACTGAGTTATGATCACACGATATCTCTGATTGGATGAGAGGGAATCACGTGACATTTAGACTGATGTTGATCTTGTTTTACCTTTGCAGAATTAATTAATAGATGGACTGTTGTTGGACATTTTTAACCTCAAATTTACAGATCTCAGTG
>SSNP01000058.1:2662493-2779471 GCA_006937955.1 Pachypanchax playfairii | reverse complement strand
ACACACACAAATACACACTCTTAAACACACACAAATACACAATCTTCAACACACATAAATACACACTCTTAAACACACACACACATATACACACTCTTAAACACACACAAATACACACTCTTAAACACACACAAATACACACTCTTAAACACACACACACAAATACACACTCTTAAACACACACAAATACACACTCTTAAACACACACAAATACACACTCTTAAACACACACACACAAATACACACTCTTAAACACACACAAATACACACTCTTAAACACGGAATATGTCTTCATTAGTTGGTGGAGACAGTAACGATCACGTGTCTGAAAAATCACAAATATCTTTATGTTCATGCAGCTACTCTGTCCTCCGTGTCATCCACATCTCCCTCTCTCCCTCACTCCTCCCTCTCTCTTCCTCTGTCTGTTTCACCCCCTTCTCTCTCCCTCTCCTCCTCTGTCTCTCTCACTCCCTCCTCCCTCTCTCCTCCACTAACTGTCTCACCCCCCTTCCTCCCTCTCTCCTCCACTAACTGTCTCACCCCCCTCCCTCCCTCTCTCCTCCTCTGTCTCTCTCACTCCCTCCCTCTCTCTCCCCCTCTGTCTGTCTCCCCCCCTTCCCTCTCTCCCCCTCTCCTCCTCTGTCTGTCTCACTCTCTCCTTCGTTCGTTCCTCTTTTTGTCACTCATTGATATTTCTCTGCTGACGGTGTCCATGGAAACAAGGAAGTGAGTTTGTCAGGTATCGCTGACGTTTGCACTGGAGGTGCTTCACCAAGCTCACACACACACACATCTACACACACACACCTACGTGCACACACCTACACACACACACACACACACAAGTACACACCTACACACACACACCTACACATACACTCACACATTCAGCAACACCTTAAAAACCCAACACATGTTGTAACTCAGCTCAGTAAAGAAGGAAGCTGAGATGAAATGAAGGAGTTTGATCTCTGTGTGTTTGCCATGATGGAAGCTCTTTATAATTAGAGCTGTATTACAGAAGATGTTTGATCTACTTTGAAACACACGTGTGCATGAGTGTTTGTGTTTGTAAACAGCTGTTATGAAGCATTATCACACCTTGACAGGAGCTTGTGTGATGTCTCGTCTGTTTGAGATTCTTTAAACATAGATTACTGTATGCCTAGACATAAGCCTATTACTGACAGGAGTGTGTATGTAGATCCAGAACATATGGTAGAATATTATCAGGGATGTGTGTGTGTGTGTGTGTGTGCAGTCAGCAGATAAAGCTCCCAGTCTCCCTGAAGATTCCTGTTATATGTAACTCATTAGTGCTTTTTTGTGATTCTTTGTCATTCCTTTTATATTAATGGCAAATTTGAATAAAATGTTATTTTCAGTTTGAAAATATAGATGAAAAACCTCTAAGTAACTACAACAGTTTAGTTTCAGAAAACCTTACAGGATGTTGCTCCTTCTGAACCTTAAAATGAAAATCTTATTATCTGTCATGACTTGTTCACATACATGTGATAAACAAGGAGAAGCTGCTACTTTATATGAAGCAGCTGACATCAGGACTATCAGATCAGAGACCACAGCATGTTGAGAAAACAGAGTTAATAAGTTACAACATCACAAATAAGTTAGCAACTGGTGAGAAGTAAAGGATCACTGAGGGAGGAAGATCATCATAGAGTTTGAATGTTTGCTGAAGGAATTAAAATGTCATAAATACTTTCAAGTGTCGAATCATAACCATAAAAATATAATAAAGAAAAAGGTTTGTTAAAAAAATGTCCACAGTCCAAAACTGCAGGTTTGAATGAAAAAGTAAGATGAAGATTTGGGTGAGGGATGAGATGGGGACAGAGGGTTTCCTGAACTCTGTCAGTTCTGCATCATAGTGAAAGGAGTCGGTGCTGATCCTGACCTAGTCAGGAGGCAGTGGGTGGGGTGTCCATAAGAACTTCCAGTTTATTCAGTACATTCTTCTGAGTGAGCCCAGTCTCCAGTAAAGCACTGGGTCAGATTTATTAACCGGTTCTTATAGTCATTTGGGATTTTTTATCCGTCAGGATGCAGCTCCAACACACAGCAGAAGAACACAGTGCAATAAAAATGTGTGTAACGTTTCACCTCAGCTTCTGCAGAAACGACGCAGCTCTGCTCCTTCTTACATAGAGCATCACTTTTCAGGGTCCACTTCAGTTTTTCATCCCAGTGAGTCCATCACCTCACTGTCATGTCCCTTCATCTTCTAAAATCCACCATCATCAGTGGTGTGAAGGCATCGTCATCCTGCGTTCATTCTCCTGTCCACTCCTAAAATCTACCACAGTTGGTTCTGAATGTGGTGGGATTTTAATCTGTATTCATGATCAGCTGTGTACAAGAATGATGCTAAAAATAATCTCATGTTGCTCCTCACGATCCCAGTGACACATTACTTAACCTGACAAGCTGAGGTCGTTCTGACAGGTCATCTGTTTTACAGGTTGTCAGGGACAGGGCCACGCCCATCACATCCAGCTCGTCTCCATATGAATCACTGTATATTCTTTCCATTCATTTTATCAGGAGTTTTAGAAGTCAGTGTGTAGCTAAATAAAAAAATGGAAGAAGTTGGTAAACTGTGGATATATCATTTTAAATTGCCCTAAAATATTGTTCTTGAATATGTTTGAAAGCAGAAGGTGGTAGATGTTTCAGTATGCCGACAGCTGAGTCCTCCTGCAGCAGAGCATTTGTATTCTGCAGGCAGGTAGCCGTGTTGTTACAGTTTCACTGACTTCAATCACAACCCAATTAATAATTTATGCCTGTATTGTTGTACGGAACAACAGATAGACACTGACATAAATACTGTCTGTATGTTACAGAGTCTTTCTATCAGAGTCACATGTAAAAAACAACATCTGAAAAAACAAATCTGCTGCAGTGTTTAAATAAGATTCCCAAAAGATTTCTCTATCTCTGTGTGTGTGTGTGTGTGTGTGTGTGCGTGCGTGGTGTGTGTGTGTGTGTGTGCAGGTCCTTCTCGAGGATGGTTCCAACGTTCCAAGGCGCTGCAGATTCAGGCGTGTTTGCGTATGTTGAAGGAATGGGCAGCAAAGTCTGGTCTGGGACATCTGGCAGAAAAATTCTTCACTAAACTCAACAGTACTGTGTCCATAGTGGCCACGCCCCCTCAGCAGCTCACACAGGTGACACACATGCACATTCACACACACAAACACACACACACACACACACACCTGCAATACAGTCTCAATCAGGATCCTCCTTTGCTATAAATATTTAGCCTAAATAGAAACACTTAAACAGGATTTACAAACTCTTCAAACTATTTTTGAGAAACGTATTTTTTCTTCTTTGTTTTCACTCACAATAAAATCATTTTTTCTTGATCTGGAGTGACTGTTGGTTGCACTGCACAACACTGCTAACATTAGCTTTTCTGACAGTCTGGAAATGATTCTCTCTTTTTGCTTGACTTCTCTTGGTTGTCTGTAGTTGAACTGGCGAGTGTTGTCCAGCGAGCACCCGACTCTGAAACCGGTCCAGCTCCACAGGATTCTCACCCAGTACCAGCTCACAGCAGAAATAGGTCCTGTCCCAGTCTGGCAGCCCAGCAGCGAGGATGAGGCGTATATATACAGAACAGGTTTATAAAGTTTTATTATTTCAGTCAGAAACATTGATAAAATATGTCAACATAAACCTGAAGTTATTCTCCAAACTGCTGTGACAACAAGCAGAGAACATCTTTGTTGGTTTGAATGTGAAAGCTGTTAGACAGAAACAGTCATGTCCCGTCAGAGGAAACGTGTTTGTTTGTTTTAACATCTGTTTGTGTTTAGTTGACCTCCTGGAGAGCTTTGAGAACCACCCGCCCATCGTTCTGCCCAGCTCCGGCTTCAGAGTGGACCTGGACAGCGACTGCATAGAGGACAGCATCTACAGACAGCTGCTCTATGTCCGCCACTTCCTGTGGGGTCTACGCACCAAGACGCAAACTCACACCAACGCTCCAAGTGTGCACGTACAGTCCAATGGGACCAACACGGCCGACTGGCCGGACGTTCAGGTCAGAAAAATTCACACATGCTTACGTGTAGCAGTAATCCAGGTCATGTGCTGTAGCAGCTGTGGAGGAGTTCTTCATAATCCCATAAAGGAAAGACAAACCCTCTAGTCCCCGTCACTCCGGCTTCCACGCACACAAACCGAGACATGGTTAAATCATGGTTAATCTGATTAGACTTTAGGCTGTCTAATTAGTGGGAACGGCTGACTAGACCGTAATCCCCCATGTGCAGCACCCTAAAATGTTACATACACCCGAAGAAACACCAAGTGGAGGATGATACAAGACATTTAAGATCAAATCCAAAATGTCCCCACAAGTTTGTCTTCTGAAGTTTCTTTCCTTTATAACAGAGGGAGTTGTTACCTCCAGCCCACAGCAGTCCCCGTTCTGGGGGTGGTGGAGACGAGGGGACAGCAGAAGACAGAGGGAGGGACAGACCCCCAGGCCAGTCACAGACACACAGCCTCAGAAGGAACGGAACCATTCACCATTCTCGTACAACAAATCCAGACCCATCCTGCCTCCTGACCCCACCCAACACCCCCCTGTACCCAGAAGGGGGAGGGGGAGGGGGAGGAGGGCCTGGACCGGTCATCAGCACCAGCGTTCAGATTAACGGCTGCTCCGGCAGAACTGTAGCAGAATGTAAAAAAGCCTCTGGACTCATCGCCAATGGACTTGAGGGTGAGTATCAAGATAGAATAATGAAAATAGTTTATTACAATGTTAAATCCCAAAACAACACGGTACGAGCAGTACACAGCACAGTACAGAGTACACAGTTTAATTTTTACAGTTATTTACTCAGTTTACGCCCTCTAGTGGCTAAATACCGGTATTGCAGGTGTAAATGAGCAGTAGTGTAACAATGTTTGTGGCCTCTGGAGCAGCACATTCACATGAACCCTTCAAGGTGGCGCTGTCGAGCCCTCATTCTGCTTCTACATACACAGAGTGGACAAAGAGTCTCCTACAACACACACTGTCACAGAACCTGAACATGTTGTAACTGAAGTGATGCTGTTCTTTAAAGTTTCATCACCATGACGATCAAACGATGTATAACTGTTTTACTGTTATAGCACTGCCTCACCTGCTGCATGTGTCCCAGTAACTCTGTGTGTCCTCTGCACAACAACGTGTCTTGTTTGTCCAATCCCATAGCAAAACCCTGTGTGTGTGTTTTGTGCCTTTGGATGTCTGTATCCTCTGCAGGGTGTAGTAGTGGGTGTGAGTTTCCTTTTCCTGTCTCCTCCCATGGCGCCCCTTCTCTTGCTGATGACTTGTGTGTGGTGTTTGTAGTGGAACTGGACAAGGGACCCTACGGACTGGGCATGGGACTCATCGATGGCCTGGTAAGTTTATTTTTAAAAAATGGATATAACATTTTCTCTGTTTACATTTTTTGTCTCATTATTAACATGTAAGAGTTCTTCATACGTGTTTTACTCTGTGACTAAGGCCAATATTACACACACATCTATATATATATAGTACGTGATTTTTTATGTATGTGTAAATGTCTGTGTGTAATTGTTTGGGAGTGTTATTGATATGGCTGCAGGATACATCAGTGTTCATCACCTCTTCACTGTAACACGTCCCCCTCTTGCAGCACACTCCTCTTAATGCTCCTGGTATATACATCCGGACCCTGATCCCTGACGGGCCGGCTGCATCCGACGGCAGACTGAGGATTGGAGACCGGATCCTGGCGGTGAACGGGACCAGTCTGATAGGAGCAGACTACCAGAGGTAAGAGCCTGTTAAAAGGCTGCCGTCCCTCCTTTCAGCACTCAGTGAGTGATGACAGGATTGATCAGCCTTCCCTCCGTGTTAACCATTCTCTCTTGTGTCAGCCTCTTAAGCCTATTGATTTCTCCAATTGATTGGTTCCAGCTCAGATAGTGGCGTCCTGTTATCACGACTCTCATCTCTGCTGAGCTTCATGTAACCAGACGCCATCTTTCTCCCTCCACTTCTTCCTCACAGTGCAGTAGATCTGATTCGTCTGGGAGGGGGTCGTCTGCGTTTCCTCGTAGCCAAGTCGGACCCTGACGTGTCAGAGAAGATCAGTGCCTCCTCCTGCTGACTAGCTGAACCACACATGACCTTCAGAGCGAGGACAACACAGACGTGCACTGATAAACAGGCTACACACACAGACGGATGTACATAGGAGATATGAATGTGAGATTTTCCACTGGATGAACTCTGAAACAGGAGAGAACGTGCTAAGACCCCACCTGGTTCCTTCATGCCGACTCCACCGGTACTCATGAAGGATCTGACAACATGTGTGACATCAGAGCCTCCACAGCGAGGGAAACGCGGCGTAAACAACCAGCGTTTGGTTCCGTATGCATTCTGAAGTTTAAAGCACAGTAGATTCTCCTCCACTAGCCACTTTCCTCCAACTCATTCTCTGATTTCTGTTTTGTATTCCCATTTTGTAAATAGCATGATGAAATTCCTCCTAAAGATCTTCACTATTTTAAAAGTTTCTGCTTTGACCACTGACCTGAGGAAAGCCTCAGTGAATGCTGGACCACTCCGTGTTTTTAGAGAACGTTTTCTAAATCTGTTTCTTAGCGTCTCCCAGACTCCGTCAGTCGAACTCGAACTGAACTTTTGTGCTTGAATGTTTACTTTTATATGAAGTTGTAGAAAACAAGAATTCCTCCTGTTCCACCTCCATGTTGGACCTCGCTTCAGAGATGAAGCTGAATTTTTGAGACTTTACATTTGAAAGATTTTTCAGTTGTTTTGACGTTAACAAGCATCAAACTAGGATCTTTTTATGATGTCCGGTCCTGATGTGTGTTAACCGCAGTGTGTAAATATTTGTTGCATCTAGTTGGACACCGTTTTTATCTTTTACCTGAAACGTATTCAGTCAGAAAAACATTGAAAAGCTACTTAATCTGGAACAAGAACAAACTATTGATTGTATATTTTCCCCTAAATTCTGTATTTCAGATTTTACACACTGTGCTTGAACATTCAACAAGCCAGTTACATTAAACTTTATTCAGTATTCAGGTTTGTACATTCAGATCTTTAGTTAAAGATAACTCATCCTACATCCTCAGACTGGAGAATGTGAAACCAGCAAATATTTGCTCATTTTTCTTGTAACAAACTGTTTCTCCAATAACTGCTTTCTATTCTCTGCATTTCTTGGAAATGTCCCGTCTGTGTGAAGTATGTACGCTTATCTACTCAGCTCATAATTTCTATTGATGGTGACATTAAAAATAAAGATTGTTTTTCCCTAAAGAGACGACAAACTCAATATTTATGTCAATGAGAGTTTTTAATTTGTGCTACACATTTTAGATCACAAAAACAAAACATTTAAAAATACATATACCCCTCTCTATTTCCATAATGTATTGATGACAGCTGTTTTTACACAGCAAATACATCTATTTTTAGTCTGTCCAAAATTTAAAAAAAAAAAAAAAAAACTAAATAGCTTTGTTATTTAGCAGATCAAGCAGCATACAATCATTATGCATCTTTCTAATGTTGTGCAACAATAATGACTGAATCACATGGCTGATGCCAGATAGAACTGAAGCCTGTGAGGACTAAAGGCAGAGTGAGACTAACGAGCACGGGAGAAAGTGCTAGAAGAATCTAATTAAAGCAGCGTCTGTGGCGCTGGAAGCCTCGGTGGAGGCTGCAGAGAGAGAGACACGAGTCACAGTGGAGATCCAGAAGAAAACCGATGGATGTGGACGTATAAAAAGTGGAAAGCAGAGAAGGTTTCTGAAAAGTACCATACAGGATGAAAGATGAGCAGACTTGAACTTTGTGGTCATGGGTTGGTCCCGCCCGTCCCTTAATACAACTGTCACCTCTGTAGTGTTGCTGGTGTTCTGTTAAAGCGCTATGTTAATCTAAAGCATCTAAAATAAAATAAAATGAATAATTAAGGCTTTGAGGATTATTACAATAATGCTTCTCTGTGCTAAGACAAACTGCACAGGCTGTTTCACGTCTCCTGATCCCACTACAAAAAAAAACAACAGTCTGTTTATCTACATTAAGTTAGCTCCACTTCAGTCAACTCCAAGTAGCTGCCTCTTGTTGCCTCTCAGCACAACCTGATCAACCTGAATCTTAAGAGCTTCACAATGATAACTGAGCTGAAGTGAAGCAAAAACCATGAACTGCTTGTTTCATCATTCCTGGATTTCCTAATAAATGTCCTTCACAAACAATATGCGTTTTTATTTTGTGCTTCAAAAGGCAAGAGGTGTCTTACATTCTGGTCTTAGCCTTAATAATAGTAATAATAATATTTTTTTCTGAACAGCCTGTTAGATTTATTCTGTCTCACTTCATTATCTAAAAATATTTTATTTTGAAAAGTACAATCATGACTCCCAGGTGTTATAAACCTGGTGTGAGAATATGCTGCCATCGTCTCTCTGACCTTTCACAGCTTCCACAAGCTTCTTGGATCTGAGTTCACATTTCTGTTAAAGCAGATTTAATCAGAGTAGCAGTGAAGGTCTTTGGTTTGAGAATCCTAACGTATCGCGTGTTTGATTCATCAACGTGAGTAAAAACTCGGATTGGAGTGCGTTTAATGATCTGCACTTTACTTTGACATCAGTGGAACATGAAAAAGGCGATTTATTTCCTGTTTGAATTCACACATGGGAGACTGAATCTAGTTTTGACATGAACGTGTTCTTTGACGGTTTATTTTCCCTTCTGACAGACTGCCGGTACATTTTATGGGGTTTTACTAGTTACAGTCAGATTTATGTTAAAGTCAAAACACTGAGGAGACTGACAGAGACGCTCTCTTCACCGGGTACCTGGTGAGAAGCCCTGCATTTTATTGCCGAGGGTCGTGGGTTTGTGATGTCATGGCAACAATGACAGGCTGCTGGGTGGGTGTGACTTGATGCGGAGCGGGTTCGGTCCCCCCCTCGTCCTCCATCTTTTGCCTCTTAGACTGGGGCTCTCCTGGATGAGCAGATGAAGCGTCAGCGATGAGCTGCCGGCTCACCAGCACTGGAGGGGAGCTGGAAGCCTGCGCAGCCAAGATCTGCAGAGGACTGTTCAGGGCTTGGAAGAAAATAAGATAGTTTGTTGTTGCATAAAACCACAGAAGAAGAAGGTTACTACACTGATAATGCCTACATATGGTTTCGCACTTTGAAGACTGGAATAATAATAAAAAGGACTCATCTATAATCATCATCACCAAATTTTAACCAATCAGATTTAACTTTTGTAAAATGATGACACGATAAATTCTCTTAGACTAGAACATGTCAATGATCTTCGTTATTAAAGATAGAAATGTAAATACCAGATGCATTTGCAAGGCTGGTTGCTGCAGTGGTGTGTTTGCCATTCTGAGTAACCGGACGAACAGGAAGCTGGTGTAAACCTGGGGTCACATGACGTCCCTCTCCACCCTGCACTGCACTGTCCACAGTCTGGATCACCAACTCTCTGTTCAGCTGGGCTTCTGAGGAAAAAAAGACATCCTGCATTTCACCTGAATCTAACAAACAAACCCTGTTTGGATCAGGTCTGCAGTGTGTGCTGATTATTAACAAGTATTGGAGGAAATGATGCACTGTAAATCTTTGAACAGCAGGTGGCGCTCTCAGCTGCACTGAAAACAGGCTGAACACCAGATTTAACAAGTCGTCTTTAAACATAATGTTCCAATCTTAAACAGAAACTTAAGATTTCTAATTTTCTTAAAAAGACACGAGCTGTTTAAGTTTTTAACTTTTAAAATAACTAGAATAAAATCATTTTATTTTCATATTCAACCGTGTTGTTACAAAGCAGGTGACAGTGTGTTGATATGTCAGCTGTTTGGGTCCAGCTGTTTCTCCTTGTCACACCATAAAGGTGAGTCATTATGTTAACGTACCTCTGATGTTGTTGCTCTCCGCTCCACCCACAGTCAGAGTGCTGTAACCGTTGGGAGGATTGGAAGACGAGGGGACGCTGGTCACCACCCGCACCATGGTGAGCGAGGACTGGGGGGCGTTTTGAAGCACATGGATCTGGCTGCTGCCACTTGGAACTAAAGCGAGGGGTTTCCCCAGACCCGCGTTCAGGACTGTAGGATGAGGAGGAGCAGCCATGATGACAGGCTGAGCGCTGACTGGAGAGCCTGTTTCAAAACAGATTCAAACAGTTTCACCTCCAAGTCTGTCTTCTGAACACATTCTGTTCCCATGTGAGAACCTGCACCCTGCTCACCTGGAGCGCTCTGAGAATACCTATACTCAGGGACAGAGGCCAGTTTGCTGGCCAGCTGTTCGTGGTGGTCGTGGGGGATTGGAGAACCCTCTCTGCTCAGACATTCAGGAGTCTGCAGCCCGCTGGATGGAGGAGACAGAAGTCCCTGATGGGTCGGGGATGCAGGAGCGCTCCTGTGTAACCAGGACAACAAACAGATCATAAACCAACAGACATGAGTCAAAGTCGATGCCTTCAAGCATATAACCTGAAAACCAGACTTACTTCGTTCTGTCCAATCAAATGACAGCCAGTAATTAGAGCAGAGAAAGGGAAGAAGGTGTTAACCAGATCAGTGTGTGCGTGTGTATTTGTGTGTGTGGCAGTAAGAAATAAGCAACCTGAAGGTGTACCTTGAAGACAGAGGTCCAAACGGTGTCCTGAAGCATGCGACCCCTCTTTGTCGTCTTTTCCTGAAGGCTTGTTCCACTAGTTTGCTTTCAGAGGCTGAATCAATGCGCCAGAAACTTCCCTTTCCGGGCTCGTCCTGAGAACGGGCCACTTTCAGGAAGTAGCGGTTCAGTGACAGATTGTGTCTGATAGAGTTCTGGAGAAAGAGAAATGAAAAACACACGAGTGAACAGATGCTTCACTCAGCAGAGTATCAGTCATCCTAAACAGCAGAACGGCTCTGGAGGAGGTGGGTACCTGCCAGCCCTTGTCCGCAGTGCGATAGTAGGGATAGTGTTTGGTGATGTGGGTGTAAATGCCACTGAGAGTCAGCTGTTTGTCTGGAGCTGAAGAGATGGCCTGGACTATCAGCTGTGCGTAGGAATAAGGTGGTTTGGACTCATCCTGGAACACGTATTAAAAACACACTGAATCATATAAACAACTTGTTTTAATGCTAATGATTATTTCTTTTTTAGGACAGTTACATCCTGGGTAAAGTTTTACCTTTGGGCTGTCTCCTCCCACCGACTCCACACGCTGTTCACTCCCCCCGCCCCTCTGCTCAGCCAGACTCCGTCTCTGCTCAGAAACAGCTTTAGCAGCGTATTCAGCTGCTAGCTGGAGGTCAGAGGTCACGTTGCGTCCGTAGCGATACCCTGATGACCCCGCCCCGCGTGGACTGGCCGGACAGGAGTTAGGAACACTGATGAAAAACAAAAATAACTTTTATGTTGTAATTCAAAATGGAAGCAGTGATGCTGCCGGACTTCAGGAAATCTGAGATGAGTGTGTTAATCTACTCCTGCTTGTATTCTACAGGTATCTGAGGTCAGGGAGATTTGGGGGCTGTAACCTTTCAGCAGGGGTGTGTGTTTACGTCAGCCAATGACAATATAAACCTTTTGAGGACTTTAAAAACAGTGATCAGTTCACATTGCAGTTTCCTTCCTCTGAATGTTTTCCTGCTGCACACAGTGACGCTTCCTGCTGGAGGAACGACTTCCCACAGGGTCGGATGTTTACACGCGCTTATTAAACCCTGCAGCTAACACTGTCTTTAAAATCCTTGTTAAACAGAATCTCTCACACACTGGCAGCTCATTTAAAAACACTCACTACCCACATCTTATCCTACATTGTTGATGTCAGCTGTTGACCTCTTGACCAGGTCATTTTGTGAAAGATTTGAATCTCAATGAGATTATCTGGTTAAATTAAAGGTTTAAAACATTTTTAGGCCTGATGAGATAAAAAAAAAACCCACAAGTGTTGTGCAAAAAAAGGCTCAGAGGAAACTCAATAACACAGTGTGTTTAATTCTACCGTGTGCGTCATGAACACAGTCAATAACCTTAAAATCCACAAAAACTAACAGTTTAATCTATTTGTCACTAAATGCAGCACCAATAACATTATAATATATTTTAGAATCTAAAACAATAATCCACAAACACACTGACGTGTGACATGAGGTCAATGAACTGTGTGTGTGTGTGTGTGTGTGTGTGTGTGTGTGTATGTGTGTACACAAAGGCAGCAAAACGTCACATTATTGATGGAACTGACTGACTGCAATGAAACCAGGTGGTGAGTAAACTGTAATAACTAGTTACAAAACACTCTGGATACGAAACACTGACAAAACTCAAGTATTTACAGATGTGTGTTTAAATTGTCTGTCAAATTTAACCACGATTATTAGAAAATACTTCTGCAGACGTTTTCATTCAAAACCTGCAAGTGAGGCACAACTTCCTGTTTCAGAAAACATAACTGATTCAGTCATGCTAACATGCTAATGACAGCGTTCCCCCATAGTTTTCACATTAAAAGCAGATTGATAAAACTCCATGTGCTACGATGGGCAAAAATAATGTTTAAAAGTTAATTATTAGCTGAATCTGATCTGTTGTTGAGACAGAACACCAGGAAACTGGGTTACTCATTATACAACACACACCTGCTTCTGTTAGGAACATAAACACACTTTCAGCTCTGATTTTCCTCCAGAGACACATGCACAGCAGAATATGGTTGTAATTTATAACCGAGGGGCTTTTTAAATACGAGCTCAGTAAACAGACCTCCCCCCCCCCACACACACACCCTGCATGTATACAAGTACAGGATTTTCTGCAGCCCATTTGAGCTGTCAGACAGGAAAAGCGACTCTCAGAGGTGTCAATGCTGAAGAAAACTTTCACACAACGCTCTTATTGTACGTGCTGCGTGCTGATACACGAGGACAGAGGCACGTACATCATCCTAAAACAAACGCTAGAAGGAAAATGGTGCAGAGCTGCACAAACAAGCGTCTTTTTACTTTGTTATGATTCCACGTGCCAGAGAACGGGAGCTTGGGGGGGGGGCAGTGTAAAGGAAACCACCAATGGACAGAAAAATGGCTCACAGGCCAAACAATCTGCCCAATAGCCAATCACACACCCTGAAGCTGCAGCCATCCCATATAAGGCATGCACACACAAGCTGACAAGGAGGGTAACCATGCTGTAATGACGGAGGCCGACCACCAGAGGGCAGAAACGGTAACCCAAAACAGGCTGTACACTTTTCTAGAGCTGAGATTTTCAAACATGTGCAGCAGGTTGTTATCTCAGACAAAACACTGATAAGTACAGCCTCATTCAGGAAGTGAAGCCGCCCGAAACAGAACGCTGTATTCCAGTTTTAATGAGTCTAACCAGACAGATGTCACACAGCTTCATTAACATCAATTCAGTTTAATGTGTGTTTCTGTAATAATCTGTCATTCTGAAGTCATCACTGATCCCTACTTCCATATGAGTGTAACACGCTTTCAGTTCTTCATTGTTTGTCACTTTAAGGTTGGAATCAATATTTATTATGGAAACAATCAACTTCTTTGTGATGTTTCAGTATCAGCGTAATCAGACGGATTATTTTTCTAATCCCAATTAGACCAAATTTAAAAAATGATGTTTTACTATAAAATAAAAAACCCCACAGCTTCAACCTAGAAAAGCTGCTGCCATTAATCTGTTAGTAAAGTAACAATATTTAAGATTCTGTTGTTCCTGTAATCAAGAACAGTCTCTGATGTATTTCAGGTGCAGCAGCACACCGTCTTGGATGTTCAGAGCAAAAAGGTTAACTGAAGATTTTGTTGCTCATGTACCGAATCAGATTTTCTTTTAGAAAAAAAAATAATTGTCAAATCAAAAAACTCATTAAATATTTTGTTCCTATTGAATTGTTCTTTTTTTCATCTACGGCATAATTAGAAACTTTTTACTGAATAAATATGATCATATAAATATCTGATAAAACACAATTTTAGGACAGGTTTTGTAGCCTTCGAAATATTCAGATTTTCAGTTAATCACAGTTTTTTTTTTTTTTTTTAATGCAACCTGTTACAAAGTTTGTGTGTCGGGTGTTTTCTTACCTGATTGTCCCAGTGGGTGACGGCAGCGGAGAGCCGAACGCCCTGATGTGCTCTTCATGCTGCTGCGCTGTGGGAATGCTGATTTTAAGAGGGGAAATGTGAGGCAGGAGTGGGCGAGGGGGAGGAGACGGCTGCTCCTTCACTCTGTGCTCCTCAACATCCAGGAGGGACATAAACTGGATCTTAATTACGGTGCTGGGGAAGCGAAACATGCATCTATGAAAGAAGAACAGCAGGATGGGGGTGGTCCAAGGACAGAAAACAGAAACAAGCAAGGAAACATTTGTTTATTATCTGCACAACAAAGATGGACAGTTAAAAGACACAACAAGCTGTAAATGAACTTTCCAGGTTTATAACAGACTCTCCGGCTGATGTAACTAAAGAAACTCACATGCTTTTATACTGAAAATTTATATGATAAATCTGTAAAAAAAAAAAACAATAAATCATGAAAAACTCTCTGTTTCTGTTACAGAGTCAAGCACATTGTGTGGACAAAAACAAAAACCCACCTGGTATAAACATTACACAAACATGATGGCTCACATCTTAATGTGTTTACTACTTTTATCAATACGTCTCGACAAACATCTTAATAAAAAAGCCCAAAACCGTCAGATTTGTTTTCATTTCCAGGCAGCAGCTCTGTCAACTCGACATAGATTTCATGATCCTGCAGTTTCTTCATGACTGTAACCATCGAGAGCTAATTCCAGACCCGTTCAGTGTTACTTAGCGACGGCCTTGAAGAAAATATTTCAGATCACAAAGGTGTTTGTTGGGATTTTAAGAGTTAAAAGAATATTCAAACTCCTGTTTTTGTCTCCTGAAATACAGCAGCTGTCAATCAAACACTAAACAGAGGAACAGATTCTTTATAGACAATCATCTCTCTCTCTCTTTAAAGTCGTCCTTAAAAAAAAAAAGTTTCCAGGCAAGAGGACGACTGCTGGGGAGGGAAACTGTTCTCAGGATGTTCTACTGTGACTGAGCAAACAATAAACATTAACTCTTTTCTTTTGCTGCATAAACTAAATACCAGATTAGCTAAGAAAAAGCCACCGTCTTGTTAAAACAAATCAGATGAACATTTTCCAAGAAGCAGATGAAATGAACGTCTCTGAAGCACATTGTTAAGGTTTTAGCGAACTAATCTGACCAAAACCATCATCTACCAGCACAAAACAACTTGAGCCCCGCTGCTTGCAGCAGGTTCATACTGTGTCACCAGCTCAGGTCAATTTATAAACCAAAAGAAATCATAAAAACTCAAATAAAATGTACTCTGGACTCTCAGAAAACCGTCATAAAGAAAGAAAGCAGATATAATGATCCAAAAAACTAAAGTTGTAACAAATGGTTTAACTGCTTTTAAAACTAAAACCCTTCAAATGTGATCAGTAAAATATTTTTGTTTCTAATACTTTTAAAACTGTTTGTTGCTCATGTGAGATCACAGCTATGCAGATGGAGGAAAAGAGGCAACGTACATCTTTAAAAGTAGTTTGTGGAAAGATTTTATTGATTATTTTATTGACTCAATAGTTTCCTCAAATTATTTTTAAAAAATTAAATAAAATTTGTGCTGAATTGGTATAAAAGGAATTATGTTATTCCCCATATGTGACCCGGTTTGGCACCATTGCAAGATTGTGTTTCCGTTTGGGGATTAATAAAGTATGATTGAACTGAAGTGATCACTTATAAAGACTTACCACAAAATTTAAGATTTTGATAAATAAACGTGTATTGCCTTCTTCCTTGTTTAGGATCACACTGATTCTAACTTTGAGAACATGGTGGATAAGGTGTTGTGTTTACTCCATGTGCTACTATAATAAAAAAAAAAAAAAGCGTTTTCTTGCCAACACTTCCTGTTCACTGCCAGACACGCCCCCAAACAGTCCGAACAACCAATCAGTGAGGAGAACAAACCTCCACCATACACTTCTTGTCCACCCAGTGACTTTCTGAGACACGAAGTCTGAGCTTTCAGTTTGGACCACAACCATTTTGAGGAAAACAGTCGGGAAAATCTATAAATAAGCACGAGAGACAGAGTTTTGTAAAGCCAAAACTACAATTAAGCTACTTTTCACACCTTCATAGCAAAATACTTTTAAGTATCGGTTTAAATACATGGCACGTGAGAGGATGTCATGATGGGAGCGTTTGTTTACATTAATGTTTATGTGACGGTGACACGTTGACTTACGCGGCTAGCGTCATGCTAACACAACGCACTTAAACTGTTGTTATAAAACACCATTTTTGACATGCACTCATAAGATATTAACACAGAAACAAATTCTGCAGTGTAATTGTTTCAATTAAGGATTTTTCCACCGGAACTGTGCAGCTTTTTTTTTAAGATTTTCATCAAACACCTTGAACAGCGCGTGTCAGTAGGCCAAGTAGAAGACAGCTAAGTTTGCTAAGAGCTAAAAAGCTAACTGAGTTTATTAATGTTGGCTGTGTTAAAGTTACACGGGAGAGAATCGGGAAGGGTCCCAAAACCCAACTAAATTTTCATTTTGCACCAAAACAGGTGATTTTGTTTTTTTAGCTAAAGCGCCGATGTCCAAAACGATTGACAACTCTCTTGACAAAGGTGTCGTGAAAAAGTTTATATCCCATGAAAATCAATCTCCCTTTATCGGTTTAAATGGGTGTTTCATTGTAGGCAAACAATATTACCACCAATCATAATTTAGAATTTTAAAAAATATATAATCTACTTTATGACTTAACTGACTAGTATAAAGACACAAAACATTTGATAACATGTGCTCCAATGCAAAGTTTAAATATGCTGACCATTTAATTAGCGTAATAGTAATTATTGTAATTATTTGAAACTTTGTTAAAGCCCTGATTAACGTAACGAGCCTCTCGTTAGCATGAGGCTAAATTCGTGCACTCACTCTCTGGGCAGCGGCAGCGGCGGCGCCCCTCTCCGCTGGAACACTCCGTCAACAAACACGCCGTTCTTGCCCAGGCACCGGAGCGAGAAACCGCTCGCCTCGTCGTAGGTGATCTGCAGGTGTCGCCTTGAAATGAAACTTGAGTGACCCATATTAATGTCCACCGAGCCGTGGGACGAGTTCCGGCCTATGGTGACCGTCCTCTGGCGCATGACAAACTCAAAGTCCCGACCCTCGAGCCTCGCCAGGGCCTGCGAAGGAGTAGAGGAGAGCCTCGCAGGAAAACTGCCGGCATCGCACCGAGCGTCCATCAGTGGAGGACCCAGGAGGGGCAGAGAGGGCTGGTGATAGACATGAGAGGTCACAGCAACGCGCACAGGGCTGCACGGTGCCGACTGTAATGCAAGCAGGGCTCGAGCTCCGGTATCGTCCCGGTAGTCTGCCATCTTCTTTTAGCGAGTCAACACACTCAAACGCAAATACAACTTTACTTTTTAGACACAGAATTGCAGCGTGAGAGTTTTCGGACACAGCACTTGCTCGTTGTTAGGCTGACAGAACAACATGGAGTCTGGTGGGGAACAGTTAAAGACCTGGACTGGATTGTCCAGGAAATGGATTGTCGTTGCGTTCAGGAACCCTTTGTGAAAACTATAAAATTAAAAGAAAATACAGAAACTTCTTCCTAGCCTGTTTCTTCTTTAGCTCAACATGTGGCAGATGCACAAACTTTAATTCAAAAATTCTGACAGAGAAATTATTCTGAGATTAATAATTTAAACAGATTTTTGACTGTAAATGCTTTGAATTCAACAACCACTTTAGCTTTGCAATTTACAGTAATTAGATCTGTCTTGTTTTTACAAACAGGTTCAGCTGAGTTGAAACTAGCTGACTGACTCTGCTTATAATGAACTTCTGATTTAAAAAGCATTTGTTTCATTTCACGTTAAATTTTAGACATTAGTAATCTATTATTCCTGTATTCCATCACAAAATAGTCATGACCCTTTTTTGTTTTGCATGTCCCCACATCATCACCCAGCTTTTATTGTTTGACAAGTGATGTGCCCCTTTAGATCATTCTTCTCCATTTTCTTTTATTTTGAAAATATTTTAAGTTCACTTGTTCTGAAATATTTGCTACAGCGTGTGTATGACACTCGCGGATCTGCAGATTATAACACATTTGTTATATTAAAGTTATTTCATACCAGACGAAGGTGCTTCAGAAAGGGAAAATGACTGAACTATTTCCTGCTGGTCCCAAAAGTAGACCATGACATTAGCACAACACAGATTCTGTTCCGTGAACGCAACATCCAGACCTCTCTGTAGTTCAGCTGTGGTCCATGTTTTCTCATCATGAAATTCAAGTTTATTTGGGTGTTACTTTGAAATTTTCACCATTTGTCAGAGTTTACCTGCTTTCTGTCTTCCTAGCCCTTATTTTGCGATTCAGCATATGGTTTATCTTAATTGTATAAAGAGCGATAAAACTTTACAGAAGATAGCAAAAGTACCTTCAAACATCTTGAATGCAGAATTAAGAGGAAAGGGCACATGGGCATTTGTTTAAAGTGTTTACGTATATTCAGGAAAAGTGCACGTGATCTTAACCTATGGCTGGAAGCACATCTGGTGTCTGCATGAGCTGGTTTACCCACCTCATTTTTTTCTTCATTTTTTTTCTTTCCCCACTGTTTATAAACATGGAAAGAACAAAATGGTTGTAAAATGTGGCTCATGCAATCCACGAAGGAACAGGAGCGCACGAGGGGCCAATCCAACTAAACAACGTGTCCACTAGAGGGCGCCGTTAGAGTAGAAACTATGTTCATCCACAGGACACAAACTTGCAACTCTTAGATTTTCTGAGTGAAATAACATTTTAAAGAGGCTTTTTATTTTGATATAAACCAAATAACTGTTAGAAAAATTAGATTCTGATTGCCAAAAAGTTTTACACGGACATATATATATATATATATTTGCACTTTGGATGGATGGATGGATGGATGGATGGATGGATGGGGTCATGGTCCTGTACAACATGTATAAAAATAAAGGCCCACAGTGGAAAAACAAACTGTTTATTTTTCATTCACATTTTTTTAAATGTTTCATTTGTCACTCAGTTAAGAGACATTGGGATACAAAACAGTTCTTTACAATAAAACTGGCATTTTGTTTTTATATTGGACGGATTTATAAAATATCACAAAATGAATGATTCATTTAGATTTTTAACTGGAAGATTCAGAGCGAGGTACCAGCTTCAGTTTGATGGGTCGTTTGGGTTGAAGCAGACCCTGGATGTCCATCTCAATGGGATTCTGGCAGTAAAAAAGATTCATAGAAAAAAAGAGTCAATGAAGTCAACAGAGCACAAAACTAATAATCGTTTGTTATTCAAATCTGCAAAACTCTGGATGCAGCACAGATTACATAAACCTTCTGATTGTTTTATCATTTTTTATAGAAAGTCTCAGTACATTAAGATCAGAACTTCAGTCTAAAGTCTGGTGTCACATGGAGGGTTTTGATCTTTGGAACCAGCAGAGATAAATCTCCTAATGTTATGTAACATTCATTCAAATCTTGTTTGAACAGGAGTCTTTGTACACACTCAATCTGGTAATAACAGGCAGTGTAAAGATGCTAATCTGTGGCCTCACCTCAGTCTCCTTACACACAGAGAAGCTGTACTGCTGCAGAACCTCCACTATTGCCAGCTTCATCATCACCAGAGCAAATCGCATCCCAATGCAGTTCCTTGGTCCTGCTCCAAAAGGCATGTACGTGTACGGATCGATTTTGTCCTTGTTCGTTTTACTGAACCTGATAACACAAAAACACACATGCATTTTTTTTCTATTTAATGTCTGTTTTACCAAACCCAAACAGGTTCTTTCTGTACCTCTCTGGTTTGAATTTCTCTGGTTCGGACCACAGTTCTGGGTCCCGATGCAGGGGCCACGTGGGGATCAGGACGACTACGTCTTTTGGAATCACAAGGCCATTTATCTCCACAGTGGATTTGGCCACGCGCTCCAGACGCGAGGCAATGGGGTAGACTCTGAGAGACTCGTTAATGACACCGTCTAGATACTCCATCTCCATCAGGGCCTGATACTGAATAGGGGCCTACAAAAACACAAGCACCCCAGTGTACTTATAAACACACACTAATGGAAAATAAGTGCTAAGAAAACAACACAGACTAGAATCTGCCCCAATCATACCTTGTTAGGGAAGGTGGCGTCAATCTCCTCCTGGAGCTTCCTCATGACTTCTGGATTTGTAGCCAGATTGTGAGCCAAGAAAGTCAGAGAGCTGCTGGTTGTTTCATACCCAGCGAAAAGGAAAATCATGGACTGGGAAAGGATTTCATGATCGTTTAAACCTGTGGGAATAAAAACAATGGATGTTTTGGAATGTTCTGGATTCGTGCTGGTGGACAGCTGTGTAAGTGTGCATTACCTTTGTCTTGCATCGCCCCGCTGGGGTCATTGTTCTTTTGGGAATCAATCATCAGCTGGAGGAAATCTATTCGACTCTATAAGTAAATGAGGGCAGATCCGATCATCTCTCTGAAGCTGCTGATACACAGATTTAAACACGGAGAAGGAAGTCGCGTGTTGTTTTACCTGTGTCTTGACGCTTCCACGATTAGACTTGATCTTTTGCAGAGAGGCATAAAAGAAATCAGTCACAGATTTAGGGAAGAAGGAAAACTCCAACTTTTCAAATATGGGGCCCATGAAGGGGAAAAAGGCTAAAACCAAAGAAACAGGAACACAGTTAGTGCTGGCTCAGAAAATACTGCAAAAACCAACAGAGGCAGAACTGTATTACATATATAAAATAATACTGTTGAAAAAGTAAAAAGGTGACCATATTTTTAAATGATATATTTCTTTAGTTTTACAGGCTATGCTGTTCTTTATTTTATTGCTTGTACATTTAAAACACAGAAATAATAAAAGCATGAATCCAAACTGTTGCCACTCAGCAGATGGATTTGAACTTTATTAGTCTATGATGTTATTCCTGAATTGTGCACTAACACACCAGATTCTGTGAAATCTTCTCAAAAGACTGAAGATTGTTTTTTTTAATTAGAAAATAGGTTTTAACAGAAAATGTTATGTCACATAAATTTTATTTTTATCCACCTATTTCTGTTTTTAATCGTTCTACCGCTTCAGCAGACCATCTTCTGCCCCCTGGTGGTGGATCTAAGAACTACAGGCTGGAAGTGACGATTTAACAATATTTTCTCATACAATTACATAATAAAATACAATCTACAATTAGTGTACTATTGCAGTAAAGCAGTATGGTTAAAATAAAAAAGAATCCGAGCTCAGTGTTTTTTTCATGCATCTTCTCCTGTTTTATGACTGATGAGTTTAGGCTTCAAAGGTTCAATGTAGCTGCTTCAGAGGAGCAAAAAACTTCAGATTAATAGGACAAAGATTCACAAGACGGGATCATTAAAAAGCTGTAAGATGTGCAAAACTTCATGACAGCACGCTGATTCAGCTTTTACACCCCGATGAGCTTAATCTATTTGAAGAATGATTTGTTTTCTTTTCATGTACATTTTCAAAAGAATTTAGATTTAAGGGGGATTTTTACCAACAGCGAGGAAGAGAGGGCTCAACAGGTCAAACTTCAGCATCTTTTTGATGTTTGTGACAAAAGGATCTGAGGGGTTGTTGAGTGAATCAATCTCCACACTGAAGGCTGTGCTGGTGACTATATCCATACTGTATGGTCCAAAGTACCTGTAAGTCCACACACACATATGTATTTACATCCCATACGAGCTTAAAATAATCAAGATAAAAGGTTAATCTCATCCTCTTCTGGCATCATTTTAAAGTTCTCTTACTCCTTCAGCTCTAATGGTTCGTCCTTGTCTGCCTGCTTCTTCATGCTGCTGATCAGATTTGCAGAGTGGTGCTTCATGATGTCAAACATCTAAAGCAAAGAGGGACAAAAACATGACAAATACACCCTATAGAGAGAAATACAAAGAGGCTTCTGTTCTGCTGATGAGTAAAGGGACTAACCTCTTTCAGTCTCCCTGAGGTGAATGAAGGAGAGAGGACACTGCGGATCCTCCTCCAGTGATCATCCTCTGCGATGGATACGGCATCATAGAGTGGTCCGTTCAGACGGAAGTTCTGTAACACGAGAAAACATCAGCTGATGAACGTGAATGCCACAAATCAGAGTCAGAATGGGGTTTTGTTCTGAGGTGACTTCATACTCTGCGGTTGGTGAAGAGAGAGTAGCACTCCTTGATCAGGATGGTTTTAATCATGGCGGGATCAGCAATACACAGCACGGGCTGACGGCCATCATAAATGCTGGAGAACGAAACAGAAACATCAGGAATAAATGAGTAGATCCACGTTTATAGAGCAAATACAAGCTGAAAATCTAAAAAAAAGAGAAACAAGTTACAAACATGCAACAACTGGCCAACTTACCCCCAAATCTTCCCATATTTCTTATAGCACTCTTCATCAAAGTTGAAAAAGCCCTACACACAAGAAAAACAAATGTAAACTACTTGAACACTGACAACAAAGATTCTTTCACACACTGACACACCGCCTCTTCGGATCTTAAATGCAAAGTTTTGTTTATATTGAAGGTAATATAAACAGTTTCACAGCAGTTTTGTCCAAATAGTGATGAGGAACAAGTTGGTCTGATTATATCTGGAAGTCTCAACTAAAATGAAACAAACCAAAAGGCTTCAAATAAGATTTTATAGACACTTTATCTTCAAAATAAATGAGTTTGTTTGTTACTGTCCACCTGCAGTTTGAGTCTAAGGAAACAATTTGTAATTTCATTATGAATTTCCTTCAAGAAATGTTCGATCTGTTATCTTCGAGGTGGAGATTCAACTGAACTTTTTCATATTTGCATCCAAAAAGCACATTTTTATACATGTTCTTGGATAAAAAGCTCAAATTATCCAAATTAATATATGCTGTCTGTACCTTTCGATAATGCAGCAAAGTACCAAAGAAGGGTAAAGGTTTGGGACCAGGCACGCCTAATTTTTTAAATGTCCCATAAGGCCAGTAGGCGTACCTGTAAAAACAAACAGAGACCAGTTCTGAGAAATCTGAGCAGAAAAAACACAGATGAGTTCAAACAACAGTATCAACACAAGTCCATATTATTAGACACTTACACAAGGAGCAGTGTGATAAAAGCAACCAGCAGGGTCCACGTTTCAGCTGAGAAGTAGAAGTCGCCCATCTCTGCTGGTTTCCTCCCGTCAGCGGAGCACCAGCTTCTCTGCAGCTTCAGATTACGTCCTGGAGCTTTTATATCCAGCTGTTCAGACGGGTTACGTGAGAAGAGTGTGTGAGAGTTGAACCAACAGCAGCTGGGAGTGTCGAAAAGTGACAAAGCAGTATTTATGATAGTTGCATCAGATCTATCATCTGCAATACTGTAATCTGGACTAAATTATTATACAGCCTGTAGAGTAAATGTTCAAGAAAATAAAATGTTTTTTTGGCTTTATCTATTTAAATATCAACCTTTACAGTTTTTTTCTTGGTGTTTGTACTTGAAGCTTTTCATTAATAGAACTGGTCAAATTCAAAAGACTTTGAACTGCAGAGCAAATTTCACAGAACAAGTTCCAGTGTGGCGTTTATACAACAGGTTTAACACCAAGAGAAGCAGTTTATTATTAAATATAGTTTATTTCAAGTTATTTTCTTCCTAACTCATTGTTCTCTCACAAACATGTCTGGACATGCTTTCAGAGGGGAGGGAGGCAGAAACAGGAAACATTTTTACATTCTCCAAAAAAGGACAAAGTGTGCAGGATTATGTAACAGGCATTGAAAACACACCTCCTTTTTCTATAGCTCAGATTACCACAGCCCTGCTCCTCTGATTTTGTCAGGTTACATATTTGTCTGACCAGTAATTACCATCCTGCTGAAAAGAGAACAAACGAGATAAACAGCAGCAAAAGTTCGTGAGGTCACGATCAAAACGAAAGCGCTTGCAGCTGCCAAGTCTTTCCTGGGGTTAGTAAATCAACTCATCTTTGACACAGTACAAGAATAAATATTTCTATAAACGCATTAACAAACAAGTAAAAAACAGCTATAAAAATGAAACTTAGGAACATTAATGGTTAAAATAAATTTGTTTTACAGTTTTTGTGTTAAACTGAAACAGCGGGTTCATATCTTGAGCTTTTAACTTAGTGCTGGGATTAAATCTGCCTCTGTCGCACCTGTTAGATCCCCTGAGACTATAAAACAAGTAAAGTTGGTTGAACTGAATAAGACCAGCGTGCCCGACTTGTCTGATAAGTAACAGCAAATATTTAATTTCAGTATTTGATATTTATGAGTCTATGAAGTGGAGAAAATCCCTCCCACCACTGTTAATCTGTTCATCGTACGTGTACCAGGAAGTCTGAGATCAGATAGAACCTTCAGAAATATGAAACAGAAGAAATTCAGCCTGTGAGAAATGAACTGTAAAAGCCAGTGAATGAATGATGAAACTAATTGTGCTAAAGTGAAATCCTGATAAGGAAGGTGCCCATGTGACCAGAGTCATGTGCAGGTGTGCTAATCCAGGTGAGAAGGTACTTGAAGCTGCAATAAAGACAGAGTTCACTGGTTGTTTACATAATTGTGTAATATCTAAAATAAATATTAGAACTTGTTAAATATGATGCTCAAGGACATTGAGAGAGACCCATTGAGAGAGTATTTCTGAAAACAAATCATAAGATTTTATTTCTAAGAATCTCCTTGTTGCTTGTAAACAAAGTGTCTTTTCTTAAAAGTTTTTTGTTTTTTAATTAACTCGAGGAAATTGTCACATTTAAATAAGTAAAACAAGTTTTTACAAATGGTTTTTGCAGTTTGAAAGTAAAAACCTGTCAACACAGGCCCCATAAAGATGAATACAATAACATGAAATCATTGCACAACTTTCAGCTTCCTGAACAGCTGGTCTGGAATCAGCCAGCCAGCTCTGAGGTGACGTTTTTACACTCTGTGTTTCTGATGTTTTCAGGTTATTCTGACAACGTGTGAAGTTGTTAGAGATAAAATGAAGACCGGAAATCTCTTTCCCAGTTTTTATCTTTGTGTTCTTTCCTTCGAGCTTCTTCCTTCCTCTGTCCTTTACTCTGCCCCTCGTCTCTGTCTCTCCGCTTTAGTTTTACAGCAGCTGGATCTCCGGCTTGGAAGTGAGTGACTTTGGCTTTTTTCACCAGTCCGTATCCCAGACCCTGCTGGTCTCTCTTTAACACGGTAGGTACTGGGTTTTTGGCCCCATCTCCATCTGGCCCGAGTCCCGTGCCTGGTTTCCAGCCACAGCGAACCATCATTTTGTAGCTGTTGCTGGACGGGGGGAGGCAGTAGTAGGGGGACGGCGAAGGACGCCGCAAACTGAACTGATGCAGGGTGGAGGTTAAATGTGACGAGAGGCTGCTTCTGTGCTCGCAACAGCACACGTCGCACCACTGAGGCTGGAACGTGCTGAAGATGATCAGAGGACAACATGAGTCAGAGAAGACATGTCAATCACAGGAAGTCTCAAACCGTCAGCGTCATCCTGCTGCATTCAATGTTTAAAAGCTGAACACAACAGTTTCACTGACATCTGATTTTGCAACAGACTGAGTATAAAGTACTTATACTTTGATTTATTTCTATATATTTATATATTTTCTAGAACACAAAGCAGATACAATAACAGAATTCATTAATTGACTATTTAGTCAGAGACATCCGAAAGATGTTATTGTTAAAAGAAAGCGAGAAACAAGTGGCTTGTATCTAGAAGCAGGTTCAGAATAGTGAAGGTACTGTTATATATTTTATCTTTACTAGATTGAATTTTTGTTACTCAAATAAAACTAGCAGTTCTGTTGGCCTGGAGTTTATTGATACTCTGGTACAGACTATATAAAAACCAGGATTAATATAACACTACTTATTAACAACACCATCTAATAACAGGGTCAGACATGTTGTAATAAAGTTATTTACCCTCCTGACTGACACTTAGATACACAGTCTTAGTTTCATATGAGAGTACTAACCTGCTGCCTGACTCGCTCTCTGTTTGTGGACTTCTGCCGCAGTTCAACAACTCCTCCAGCACGTCTTTATGGCCCGCTGAGAAAAAAGGATGATAAAGAAGGGTTAATTCAGGTTCATGGATTAAAGAACAACAATCAATCCATAACATTATGGCCACTAAAGTTATCTAGAGTTTTTATATGACAAACAAACAAACAAACAAACAAAAAGAAACTTCTGACATGCTGGAGACACAAACCCAAATAATAGAAGCACCGCCCCACAATTTACAGCCTGAAAAAATCCTGTTATTGGCTCAGAGCTGTTTTCATATTTGTATGACCAAATAGTACTTTCATTGCCTGACGATACCTTCCAGTGCGAGGTCCTGAGCATCTCTGCCCTGAGTGTCCACCACCCCAACCCACGCAGCTCCGTGACTGAGCAACAGCCTCACCGCAGCTCTCTGTCCCGACCAGCTTGCACACATCACAGCTGTCCAAAAAAAAGTGTCCTGGATGGGGAACAAAACACAGGCGTATGAAGCAAATCCAAACACTGAGATTATAAACTAGATCATGTTTTGAGTATTAATTATACCTGGAAATTGATGTCGACCCCCTTTGAGAGCAGATCTTTGATGCCAGAAATGTCCCCCTCGTGAGCACAGCGCAGCAACCTGAGACCCTGCAGCTCCTTGGACCTTTCCGAGTAGTTCTGCTCTGTTCTTTGGGTACCATCATTCTCACCTGTGGTTCTTTGCACCACAGGTTCAGTTTGAGTCTGTTGTTCAGGTCTGGCTCTGACTCTCCTCCTCTGTCTCCGAGCCTCCCTGCCTTTATCTCTGTTCACTGAGCTCCTTGATTCTTCTTGTACTTTATCTTTCATCAGATCTTCATAAAACTGTCTGGCTTCTTCTCCGCTAAGATCGCAGCTGAATTTACAGCGAGATCTTTCTGGTTTAATGCTGAAAGCGTCCTGCTTCCTGGCAGGAATGAAACCTAAAGCAGCCATAAGCTAACTTCGGTTTCAGGAAACAATCCTGGTTTAATCGTTGTAGTTAAAGCCTATTGTTTTTCAAGAGTTTAACGTAATGCTAAAATGTGCAGACAAATCTAATCAATTCGTTTCTGAAAGCACAGGTTAGGGTTAGCAGCTACATGCTAAGTATGGCCTTTCAACAAAGCACTACTGAACATTAGCATTATGACACTAGTTATTTCAGGTACTAAATATTCAGAAATACACAAGAAACTTCAAACACAGTTCGTATGAAGACAGAGAGAGTAAAAAGTACAAGACTTTATATTACAAGCTAACGTTACCTTGTTTTTCTCGAAGAACTAGCAATTTTGATACGAGCGGCGCGTGCTGCCACCTATCGGCCGGAAGCTGACACGTCACCCGAGCTGTCCTGTTCATAAACCATCAAATTGTGCCTTTCTGACCTTTATATTGCAAGCCATAAATTCAGAGAGAGCATCAAAAGCAACGTTCAAACAAATACAGTTTATCATCTTCTTCGGATAACTTAAATTACATAAATTATAAAAGCAAGAAGAGGTGTAGTGAAGGCTCTCGTTTATGGTGTTACTGAATACATAAAACATGTTATTGCCACTAATTAACACGCCTCCCATCCCAATCTTTTATTTCCTGGCTCCTAGTAACACAAAATTAAAAATTTCATATAGATCTAATTGCTTTAACAGCTAAGTTATTTATAGTTTATTGTGTTTTCAGACATATTCTTTGCCCTACAGTTCGTTTTATCGCACTGAACCTACACATTATATGGTTTACAAAAGAGCAGATTAATTAACTACAATAAAGAAAAGGGATTATTGAGTCAGATTATATTACAAAAAATATTTGCTGGCCAAGTAAAAATGATGTTTAAGAAGTAAATAAAGGTGGATGTTTATTTTAATGACTCAGATTTTCTTGTTTTGCATGGATGTGAACATGTGACAAACAGTTTGTTGTCATCAAAGTGTAAATAAACTGCATCAGGTACACGGGCTGTTTTTCTTTTTTACATATAATGTCAAAATTAGAAAGCTTTAACGTTTGAAATGAGTTACTCGCCTTCAGAAACAAATTAAGGTAATTCAAGACAAATTAATCTAGTCATTTCAGTTTAAATGTTTATTTTTTTTATCTACATGGTTACTGATTCCTCTATTTGTACGAGAAAAAAAACTGATTATTTATGACATTCTGTTGGATTTGTATCAGAATAATAACTTTTACTCCACAGCGCCCCCATGTGGTCCAGATCATGTACTACTATCAACCCAAAACAATTAAAACTCATGATTTAATACTCTTGGTCTCTTTTACATCAACATACCATTTTTAAATCTCTAATTAAGAAAAAATATGTCTAAACACAGCTTAATGGAGGCCCTTTGATTCATGTTGATTACTCCTTCTATATATTAATTACATTTAATTGGTTTAGGTTGAATAATATGTCACTTAACATGTCTTATTAAATCTCAATGCAGACATCAATTAAAGTAAATAGTTTTATATTCATGGCACCTGTAACACAGTTACAAAGAACAAACAGAGAGGTACAGAAATATCTGGAAGTAGTGTTTTGACAATACAGACCGATAGAAAACAGAAAGTCTTAACTTGTGTTTAGGGAGTGATTCCTGTTCACTTGATCCACGTGAATCTGCTGCATCCAGTTTGACGTTTGACAGTTTTATCAAGCACGAGAATGAGAAAGACGAGCAGCACAGAATAAAGCAACATGCACGACTTTAGCTGATTAAACTGTGACAGTGCTGATTGTTTATTCTGCATATGGAAGCAGTTACAAGCTTCTGCGTGTTTGATTACAAATAACATGTTAACACAAATAAATTGGTGAGGTTAAAAAAAGAATCAAACAGAGGGGAAAACACTGACTGATATTTGCTGCACTGATTTCAAATCAGAGTATAAAACTTCAGCATTGGCCTTCACGTATGAAATTTTCACTAGTCCCGTACTTTTAAATGACATGAAAGGTAAACTTGAAGTAAGTTCAACAGCCATGCTTTCTTTGTACTGCCTGGCTGGACAAACTTTAAAATGCCACGCTGTCGATGGATGAGACGTTACTTTGTTGACTCTGGATTTTGGCTGGAGTCTCAGCGCGTCTTAACAGAGGCGAGGCTGCCAGACACCACTGGACCCTCTGATCAAACAGGTAGAGGACACAACAGCAATGTGATCTTTATCCAGACGGAGAAGGTATTCAAACCGGTGACCCTCCGATTATCAGACAATCTGCTCTACCAACTGAGCCGCCCACTTGATTGCTGTAACTTTCAACATGCTGGTCTCACATCACTCGTCCCTCCAGCACCTGCAGGCTGTTCTGAACCTTCTGACAGCAACATAATGCCAGACACATATCACACAAGATTTAATGACATCTTCCTGGTTGTGGACAGCATGGTGCCACCACACCCGTCAGAACTCCTGCAGCCTCACTCTCCAGCGAGAGCACTGAGATCTGCAGACCAACAGCTTCTATCCCGCCAAACAGCCGAGCTAAAACCAGAGTGGACGGGATTTTCAGCAATGGTCCCGACAGCCTCCCGAAACAGGTCAGAACCGACTCTGGAACATGTCAAATGTGCTCTTAAACCCAAACGTTTAACATTAGCTGAGCAGAAAGTCCTAAATGTAACCGTTTTGAGTTTGACCTGTTAAATATGTTTTGTAACTTTGATCTTTCCTTTGATTTTATTTAACTTTGTGAAGTATTTTGTACAAATTATTTAGGTTAAATGTTGTTGAAGCATCTAAAACATGCAGGTCAGTAATAATGAAGACATGAAAATAACACTGAGATGAATTATTCAGTTTGTATTGGTCTGAACCTTCATCACCCTGAAGCTGCACAAAACGTGAGAGCGGTGCTGAAAATTACACAACTATTAAACTTATAATTGAAATCAAGGACAGATTTTTTTCAAGAGCCAAATGTTTTTTCAAAATATATTTTGTGATCTGAGAACTTAATGTAAAAAAAGCCGCCATGTTGGACAAGATGTTAAGCTCGTCCCCTTTATGGTTCGTTCACACCGGCCCAACCGTCAACGTCAGAAGCGTCAAGATTACATGTAAAGTCTATGGTGGAGTCCGTCAGAGGAGCGTCAGAGTCTCTGCGGCGCTTTGTGTTAGCAGCGTCAACTTTCAAAGCTTTTCAAGCATTTCAGACGTTGAAGCTTGAAATGCCGGCAACGCAGAAGTTCAGCTAGCTGAATTTTTGACACTCTTGAAGCGGCATGTCAACCAATCAGAGCGTCTCATCGTAGTGACGTTACTGCACATAACCTGAACGAAGCAGGAAGTGTGTAGCTCCTTGAGCAAATGATTAAACTCCCCAAACTCAGAACGCATCTGTAGAATGGGGTGTATCCACAAACGATACACCGGACCTCGACATTGTCAAGATTTATGAAGTAAATAAAGTCAAGCCACTCTCTCGATATGATCCGTCATAGCTTAGAACATCTGATAACAAAGGACGCCCCGCCTACGTGCTCATTTTGGCTCTTAACCGCCAGGCGTTACAAGCTTCAACTTTCAAGCTTCAAACTTGAAGCATCGTGAACGTTGCTTGACGCTGACAAAGTGGCTGATGTGAATGCACCGTTAGGGTACGGCTCTCCACCCATTTCCAGTTTCAGGTCAATTGAGCGCGTTTCTGGAATCGCTGGGGACGTCATGCTTTCAACACTGTTTGGTTGTTCTTATTCTCAAAATAGTGTCACAAAGAATTTGAACATGATCTAAATATTTTCAGTGTTTATAAACATGCAAAGCCACCAGCGTGTTCGTTCAGGGGTCTTCACTGGTGGTATTTTCTGGTAAGGGGTGGTATTTGCTGATGTGTCTGTTTCTGTCTCCGGTCTGTGTGAAAGACTGTCCACAGTGAGGACAAGAGAAAGGTCTCTCCCCCGTGTGCGTCCTCATGTGGACGTTCAGCTTGTCTTTGCTAATAAAGCGCTTGCTGCAGCAGGTACACGCGTACGGTTTATCTCCCGTGTGGTATCGCTGGTGCATCTTCAGCTCCGTCATGCGGCCGTAAGTGCGCCCACACTCGGGACACTCGTAGCTGGGCCGCTCATCCATGTGCTGCCTGTAGTGCAGACGCAGCCCACTGGATGACCTGAAACTCTTACTGCACTCTGAACACTGGAAAGGTTTCTCCCCAGTGTGGATGTGTATGTGCAGCTTGAGGCTGGCGGCCGACGGGAAGCCGTTGCCGCAGATGGAGCAGAGGTGAGGTCTCTCGCCAGTGTGGATGGTCAGGTGCCGCTCCAGCTTGTTCTTGTTCAGGAATGTTTTACCGCAAACGGGGCAGGTCTGCGGCTGCTCTCCCTCATGTGAGCTCATGTGCTCCGTCAGCTCCAACAACGTGGAGAAAGCGCAGTCGCAGCGAGTGCACGAGTACGGCCTCTCCTTCTTAAACTTCTTGTGTTTGAGACAGTGTTTGTCTAGATCTTCCTTTTCCTCAAAGGTTTCAACACAGCAGCTGCACTGGTAAGGCCTCTCTTTAGTGTGAGTACGCAGATGATACTTCATAGCTGTTAACTTTAGAAAGATGCCGTCACAGTGTGGACATTTAGTTTCTCGCCTGTCGTGGACCTTTTCGTGTCTCTTATAATGCGAAAGCTTGAGGAAGTGTTTGTGACACAGTGAACAGTAATACTGTTCATGTTGGTGGCTTTCCTCGTGCTTCTTTAGCGCATACTCAACTTTGAACTTCTTCCCACAGATGCTGCAGGAGTATGTTTTGCGGTGAACCGCCATGTGGGTCTCGAGTTCTTCTGCAGTGCTGAAGGTTTCATCGCATTTCGGACAAGTGCCACTGCTTTCTTTCGCGTGAACCTCCAGGTGTTTATTGAGGTCTTCTGGGAAGAAAAATTTCTTTTGGCAGTCGGGGCAGGTGTAACAATCAGAATTTGCAGCTCTGCGATGGCTCATTATGTGTCTTTTCAAATGATACATGCGGCCAAATTCTTTGTCACAATCGGTGCATTTGAGGCTGCGAGGATTGGACTGGACCTTCCTGTGTAATTTAAGGTGCATGGCCAGGGCAGCCTTTCCTTTGAACTGTTTATCACATGCCAGGCACGTCAGACCTTCGACTGCGTGGGTTTTTTTGTGAGCCTTCAGATCCAGCCAGGTGCCAAAACTTTTCCCACATTTGGAGCAGATATGCTGGCCGAGACTGTGCTGATCCCTCACGTGTCGGGTCATGTGATAAGACTGGCTGAACATCCTCGAGCAGACTGGGCAGACGAAGGGTTTCTCCTTCGTGTGAGTCCTCATGTGTCGAGCCAGTTTAGCCTGGCCTCTGAAGCACCTGCCAACACAGATGGAACAAAAATGTCCTTTTGTTTTAGTACTGGCTTTTTTCTTTGTTTTGCTTCCGCCTTCATCAGACTGAACTTCAGAATTCTTGTCTTCTGTCGAGACAAGAACTTCAGATTCCTCACTGTTAGAATCGGCATCAAGAGAGTCTGCATGAGCCTCAGGTGTGCCTTTATCTTTCACTTCAGTTCCATCAGCTTGCTGATCATTTGAATCTTCAGATTCAGGAAACAGCTCAGATCTGTGGGACTTGAAGTGACTACAGAGTTCATCGTTGTTGGTGAATTTTTCATTACAATCTGGACAGACCAGAACTTGTGACTTGTGTGTGTCCTTGTGTATTTGCAATTCGCCAACGCTCCCTTGGCTTTCCCCGCACGTGGGGCAGATGTATGGACCCGCACCGTGCTGGTTCCTAACGTGTCGGGTCATGTGATAAGACTGGCTGAAAGTCTTCGAGCAGACTGGGCAGACAAAGGGTCTTTCCTTTGTGTGGGACCTCATGTGTCGAGCTAGTTTGTTTCGACCTGAGAAGGTTCTGTCGACACAAATGGGACAAAAAAGGTATTTTGTTTGAGTCTGTGAGGTGGCGTTTGTTTTCTCTCCACCTGTAACAGATCTGAATCCAGAGTTCTTGCCTTCCATCAAGACACTCGTTTCAGAGTCTGCACAAGTATCAAGTACTTCTTCACTTGTCACTTCAGATCCATCAGCTTGCTGATCATTTGGACCTTCAGTTTGAGGAGACGAGTCAGTTCTGTGGGACTTGAAGTGACTACGGAGCTCGTTGTTGTTGGTGAATTTTTCATTACAATCAGGACAGCACAGAACTTGTGACTTGTGCGTGGTCTCGTGTATTTTCAATTTGGCAATGCTTTCTTGGCATTCCCCGCAGGTGGGGCAGATGAACGGACCCTCAGCGTGCTGGTTCCTCATGTGTCGGGTCATGAGGTAGGATTGGCTGAAAGTCTGTGAGCAGACTGGGCATGTGAAGGGGTTTGAGTGTGTCCTCATGTGTCTGCTGAGTCTGTCTGCATTTCTGAAGTGTTTGTTGATGCAGATCCTGCAGCGAAAAGTGTTTCTTTTGGTTGAAGGACGGCCACAGTCTTCATCGTCACTGTCATCCTCTTGAACATAATCACTGTCTTCTTCCATCTTCAGTGACGCTGAAACAATGTCATCGTCACCGGCCACTTTATTGCAGCCCGGACCTTTCTGGCTTGTAGCCTGAGATTTAGCTTCACCATCGCTATAATAAAGTTTATCGTCACTGTAGTAGAATTCCTCTTTGAGTCTAGATGATTTTGTTTTGGTTTTAATCACTTGTGGTTTTGTTCTATTCTTTTCCTCCCCACGACGAGGCCGACCTCTCTTTCGCTTTATTGGAACAGGGGGTTCAAAATCCTCTCCGATGTCCACACTGACTTCATGGTAATCAAAGAGTTGAGAATCGTTTGAAACAGATTCCAACTCTTTAGCGACTGCCAGAGCTGAGGACAGGGTCAGAGTTTCCTTCCTCAGCCGCAGTTTCTCTCTGAGTTGCACATTGTTTGTTTTCTCAATCAGCTGATCCAGTAGAAGTCTTTCTTTTAAGTGTCCATAATTACAAGGCCTCAGCAGTTCTTCCAGTGCTGACATGAACTGATCAACAGTTTCTCCAGGCCTCTGAGTCCTTTGGTGGAAGTTAAGGCGATGCACCTGAGAGATGTAATCAGAGCTGAAGTGATCAGTCAGCCTTGAAATGGCGGCTGCGTACGTAGTTTCACTCTGGATCAGAGTCGTGAAGACGCGCTCTCCTTCTTGGCCGAGGGAATTCTGTAAGAGCACCAACTTACTGGACTCGGCCAGCTCTTTTTCCCCTAGAGCTTGAATGTAATGTTCAAAAGCTTTGAGCCATTTCGGCCAGAGCATGGTTGATTTACCTGGAGTTGATAAAAAAGGTGGAGGTGGAGACAGGATTATGAGCAGCGGCTCTGGGAGGGGCTCTACAGAGATGCCCTCTTTCATCTCCTCCAAATCCATCTCTAAAGTATCTTCACACATTGTTTATTTACTTTCTTCAGATTTAGTTGATAAATGAGGATGTTAGCATTTCTGGTATGTCCAGGGCAATCTTTAAAAACTGCAAAACAAAAAGAAACAAAGTCATTTGAGTTAGATCAGTCAAATCTTGCAAGAAATCCCACAATTTCACAGGTGTTTGTTTTCATACCTGCTTAGAGAATGAACTTTCTTATTTTTGTTCATCCAGAGCATCTCCATGCTGACTGACTTAGACCAGCTGCAAACATGGAGAGATCACAGTATTTACACTTCAACAACATAAACCTTTAATTACCCAAACACAGGTAACAGATTAGGAATCAAATGTAACACGTGCTTGAGAGACTGCATTGTGTTATTGTTGTGTTATAACCTCTCAAAGAAACTCCATTTCCACCCAGATCATGCTGTATTCACTGTCACTAGAGGAAAATCCTTAATAATTGGCTCACATTTTAACTGTTTTGACAGAAAATTGTCACCTAGAAACATTGGGCTCACCACAGAAATAAAAACACGAGTAACTAATGTACAACCAGTAGTTTGTTAAATGTTTATACTTCAACCAGAAAGTCAGAGTTATTATAAACATATTGGGGTTTTTTCTGCTTTGAAAATGATCGAATTATTTCCTATTTGTGCTGAATGCATCATCCTCAAATCGATTAAATGAACATGTTCACGTTTAACTTTATACATTTAAATAGTAAATAGAAAAACAAGGTTGAAGTTTTAATGCAATATGATTTTATTTCTTTTAACCTAAATCGGTCTAATCTATGGCCAGAAGGCATCTGAACGATGAATGAGTTTTGAAACTGGGGCCCCTCAGAAAGAAATGGCTTCCTGTGAAAACAAACTGCTCATCACATCACGGTTTGCAACGGTTTCTAACGGTATTTAACCGCGTTTCCGTCTAAACATGGCTCCGACTTTCCACCTTTCACAGAACCAAGAGAACATTACAGATACACAGGAACCAAAAGAGCAAGGAGAGCAAGAAAAACAACAACTAAAGCCAAAAACTCACCGAACCGACCGGGAGTCTAACGAGTCACGACGTGCGGAGCCGTAGACGGACAGACAGCTTCAGCTCCGAGCCGCTCCTCAACAAGCAGCAGTTCACCACAGCTTTACAAGTTTAATCAGCAACTACTGACGATACGACATTGTACCAAAGCGCTGGGCTAAGAGATAACTCGTCAAATGAAAAAAAAATTCTGACATGCAGACCACACTTCTTCTGGACGCAACAGAAGCTCCGAGGGTCTGTTTCATCTCGTCGCAGCGACCCCTGCCGGCAGGTGGTCGCAAAGACTGTTGAAAGTGTATTTATTGTTATGTTAAAAGGAAATGTTTCATGTATTTGAATTCATTTATATATTGTAAGGTGGATGTTAAAGTACTTTAACTTCAGTTGTATTGTACACACTGTGATGATAATTATATACGGTACCTTTAGAGGTGACTGCAAGATCTCTGAGCCAGGGTAAAGGTTTGAGCTGAACAGGACCCAACAAGCATCATCATGTTCAAGATGTCCAACTAGTTCTTATCTTCACAATGATCTATAGTGTATATAGGCTACTGCAGACATCAGCTCTGTGTGGGTTTGTCTATTTTAGAACCTGCTGGTGTCACATTACAGAGTCTGTACTGGTTAGCAGTTTTGAATGCAGAGTAGAAAAATCTATTTCTGAGAGAAAAAAGTTAGTAAAAAAATCTTTGCACCTGCTGTCTTTGTGCCAAGGGTTTAAAGCAATCTTTAAAACATGAGTGTGTTATTATTAATAATGTCTGTATGAATAAGCCCTTTTTTGTATGCTTGTTTCTATTCTAATTAGCCTGTTTTTCTTTCTTAAAGGTGGAAGAAAACAGATATTATCTTGGTAAAGGTAGCTCCTTTCTTTTTAAAAATCGCTTTGTGTAAATATGTCTGAGGGGGGTTTATTTTTTAGCTGATGACCGATTTCCACCTGTCCACTAACAGGTCCCACCTGATGGATCATACCTTTCAGTTGTGTCTCAGAATGTGTTTCTGTTACTGTAGCTTCCATCAATTACATCAGTCATGCTAACACACAGCCATCAACCTCAACAATGTATAAAACTGGTAATAATTTTAATTAACCAAAAAAATGTGATTCTTTGATATAATATTGAAATGTAAACAGGTTTGATCTTTAATTTACACCAACATTTTCAGTAATTTTCAGTTTATTGAATAATAATAGATCAGAAAATCGTTTGTGGAAAATGTGTGTAGGACCAGACAAAAACGTGCTCTTTTAGCAGAAATTACTATTTGAAAATCCCTTCCCTTGAAACTTGTTTGAGTGTTTTCTGTACTGAATTGAGTTTTTAAAAACTTTTACATGCATGACTTGGTAATCCTGAAATCTTCCATTTTACTCCACTCTGTATTGTCAATGGCCGAGCAGTGATGATGCAGAAGCCTGCACCTCCTTCGTTGTGTTAACTGCCTGCGCCTGTAACAGCAGACTATGTCTGGTGTCTGTGGCTTGAAGCAGATCCACACTGAGGCTGTTGGCTTTTTAGTTATGCTGGTTTGCTGAAGTTAGGAATGTTGCTGTTTTAAATAATAAAACTTAAAGTAGCTAACTTCAATCTCTAGGTTACGTCGTACATAAACTGGGGGGTCGTCTGGGACATCTCACACCCAAAGCAAGAATTTTACTCCCAGGCCGATTTATGATACGACCCGGCTTAGTGGGATATACACTGAACAAATTGTCCAGTTCAGTCCTCACTGCAAGTCCAAAACTTCCTGGACAAGCTCCAAATTTATGTGAGGGCTTGACCCATTGGGCCACAATATAAACTGGAAACCAAACACATACGTAGTTGAGTAGTTTAAGAGTTTTGTCATAAAACAATGATCTGTATTAAAAACCTCAGCAAATCAGCACAATTAAAAAGCAAACAGCCTCAATGGGGATCTGCTTAAAGCTACAGCCACCAGGCCTTTAATCTGCTGTCATGTGCAGAAACAGTGAAAGAAATGCAGACTGCTTCACCAGTGAGGATGTAGACAGGCATAACATTTAGTTTTTATTACATTAGTCATTCTTTCGTGGATTTCTTTCTGTGTGCAGGATCATTATTCATCTGAAAAATCTAATTCCACTTTATCTGTCGGTTAGCAGAATTCACCACAGTAAAAAGGTCTTTGTTTTGCTGTTTTTTCTTTCCTTTAATTGTTCACATGAACCTACAGAAGTGATGGGGCAAAGTTCCAGAGAGTGTTTTCAAAGGAAACTAGAATATGACCTACTTTAACCACTAATTCCACCTCTTTCCCCTAGATACAAAACTTTAAGGTGCAACACAGGTTCACAAAGTTCTGCTGTGAACAGGTTGTGTAAGGCAAAGTTCTATTTAAACTTATTTAGAGATCCATTTTAATCCCCAAACTGAACTTGGAGACATGCACAAAACTTCAGAGAGCTCATTAGACCTTATAAAGACACCACTCAATTTAAATGCTAAGAGAATTCAAGGTTCTTGATGTCAGAGGTTCAAAAAAATTCAAGTTTCACCTTCTACTCCCTCATGAACCTCTAATTATTGGCACCAAATAAGGAAACTTTCTTCTAATTTAATGAATGTGAGGGTGATTAATGCAGGGCTGTACCTGTGCTCTCAGTGTCATTGATCTGAAGTTCAATTTCGTCATAAATTTCCATCATATACATTTAGAAAAACTCAGCAGTACAGTGACAGTATAATGTTTTTATTTCCCTAAAATATTCTCTCTAATTTTGTTTTTATAAACTTAACTGAACAGCTTAATAAACTTTTAACTAGAAGATTATGGAGTGTGAACTACCACAGTAAAAACTGCACTTTGTTTCTGTTTATTTAGCTCTTTCAACATTGTTTAATTATTTACCTGCTTGGGTTTAGTTGAATGCATCATGCTATTCTAGGAATCACGCTGCATCATGCAGGCCTTTCACACAGAGAGGAGAACATGAAAACTAAAAAAAAAATAAATCTAAAGAAACTTTGAAGGGTGTGAATTCAGCTATTGACCAAAATTCTAACATATATTGACTTTCTTGCAAAACACCCAAAAGTGCCTGTTTGATGTATAAACCGTGTGAGAAATGTAATGAGAACCAAGATCAAAAGAAATGTTAAAGCTGTTACCAGTGGCTCATTAGGTTCACCATGGTAACCGTACACCTGTAAGACAAAGAGAAACATGGGTGTCCAGCTTAGCTTAAAAGCTCCAAAAAGGGCTCATTTTCTCACACATTTCCCCAAAATCCCATCATTCTGTATATAGAAATTGTCAGCCATCTTTTTAGATTTTATCTATTTCACGTTATTTTTGTGTTTCTTTGCAAAGTTGCAGAAGAGATGGAGCGAATCACAAATCATGACAAAAACAGGACGACATGAAAAGCAATGAGGATCAAAGCAGCCTTAATAATAATAATTGTCCTGTGATGAAACTTTTGCTTCTTGTTTCTTTGCTTTTGTGTAGCACCGAGATACTGATTACACACAAACACAATGTTATAGAATGACCATTTATTCACACTGTATGAGTCTCAACAGAAGCGTGACAGAGTGAAGGACGCTGCTGGCCATCCAAACCACCTACAAATCAAACGAGCAAAAACATGGAGGGTTGTTTGCGGTTGAAGAGAAGAAGAGAGAACATCAGTGTCAGCCTGTTAGCGACTGAAAGTTAGAGCAAGCTTCAGATTGTGGAGCTTCGTGAGTCAGAGTTTAATCCTCTGCAGGTCGAAAAAGAAAAATCCCCTTAAATCTCCTGTAAACTCCCTCCATTCTCTCCTGTGTGACTGTGGCTTATTTTTATTGATTTTTGTGATACCCGTGCCTCCTTTCCTCTCTCATCAGTTAGGTGAACGTCCTGCAGTGCTCCTCTAATATTTGCCCTGTATAAAAAAAAAAAAACAGAAAAAACAAAAACATGGCAGAGCTACATAAAACAGCACACGAGTAAAAAGGGTTTCACTGTACAAAAGTCATCTAAAAAATACAAACATACACAACAATGGCACAGTTTGCTTAGCAGTGAACTTCACAGACGTTTGAGCAGGCGTCTACAGTGAGCACAGAGCCATTATTTCACACGTGTGCCTGTTCGCACACGCATCACTCTCACGACTGGATGAAAAAGTCAACTGAATAAAGATGAAATGATTCGGGTTTTGGCTCAGTGCAAGCAATATGGCTTAGGAGGCTGTGGAACAAGGAGAACAGGCAGGATATGGTTAAAAAACCAAAACAATAAACCCTAAAACACACACACTTTTCATATGTTCCAACCCAAACATCAAACGCCACGCAGACTGTGTTATTGAGAATGCTGCAAGTGCCAAAAAAACACCAGCTCACTCTCTTATCGCTCATCAATTCCCAAAAAAAAATCTTTGATTATCGACCGTTTCTTTGTTCTCTTCTTCTTCTGTGGTTATTTCTGAAAGCTGACAGCTTTCCTCTAGTGTGCCTGAACCAGCGTGTCAGCAAAAGCAGCTCACTTCGGTGCCACCTTTAAGTTCCTTTCTCAGTAGGAGATGCTGCATCAGTGAGTGCATAAGATGGGACGGGGTTGATTTGTGCCGTCATGTGTAGATACAGAAATCAGAAGATACATTTTGTGCAGAACTCCCAGCTTTCTCGAGCTCCGGGGTGGTCCCTCTCAGATTAATCCAGTCATTGCTCCTCGTCGGAGAGTCTCTGGAGGAATAAGCTGATGGGAACTTGTGTAAAATGAGGACAGTAATTGTGTGTGTGAGCACAGAAACGAAGAAAAGAACACACACTGAACGCAGGGTCTTTATGAACGGGGAGAAGGCGAGTGAGAGGTGGAAGTTTAGTTCTTTGGGGCGTAACGGACTGCCTCGCTACCCGGCCCTTTAGTCCAAACACACGCCAGCCCCTTCCTCCTTTCGTATAAGTCTACATGTGTGTATTACTTTGTGCAAATGTTGTCTCTAGAGTCAAACAAATGAAGAGAATCCCGTCACAGGGGTGCGCGACCCCGGTGGGTTGGTGTTGGGGTTGACATGTGTGTGTGCAGGCTGCCCCGTGGGTGTGTATGCTCCGCCTGTACTGTGCTGGGTGACCACGGTTTGGTAGTAGGGCTCTGCATCTGCGGTGGCACACTCCTCATAGCCAAAAGGTGCCCCCACTGCTTTAAGGCCTTTGGGCTGCCGCTTCCAGGAGTTGTAGTAGGTGGGGTCGCTCATGTAGTGATTAACAAAGGAGTGCTTCGGCTGCTCGTCCTCGTAGTCGCTGTCGGTTAACTAAATATAAACACAGACACAACGGGGTTAGATGACAACATTAAACAGAGGAAAGAGTGTGTATTAACAGCGGAATGTGTTCACAACACTTTCACATCAATCTCAAAGTGTTTATTTTAATGAATGTTTTAAATGTCTAACTTCGTCCTGACAGTTAAAGCAGACAGAATTCTGGGTCCCGGTGCCTCACTGTGTAGAAGCAGATTTACTGAAGAAGAACAGGAAGCATCTGAGATCCTCCTCATGTCGTCTAATTGATTCTATTTGGGTTTTTGCACGACCACATCCAGCTTAGCCAACAGGGTGGAGAGAAACAAATAGATAAATAACACAGTACAACGGGTGTTGGTGGTAAAGGGTTTGGAAAAACACAAGCAAGACTATTTATATGTTTATAATACCACCGTGAACACAGTAAATATAACCCTAACACTGTTCTCTATCAATCAGTCTGTGAAGGCAGGTTATATTCAGAGTTCTAGTTCTGGTCTGGGAGCAGCTTTAGCACCAGAGATACCAGCAGAATGAATAAACTAGTGAGCTCATAGGTGAGTACGTGGAGAAACCCACTGAACAAGCTGCTGTCCAATCAGGAGACACTAGAACTCTTATTCTAAAAGATTCATTTATAATGAATACGTCAGAAAAACATTCATAGTGTTCTTCATTCCACTTTACAACAGCTCTTCTTATGTAGAAGATAAATATCCCACTACTCATTTATCTGTGATTAACATGGAACTTCTATAATATACATTCACCCACTTAGCAGCAGCTCTTCGTGTCTAAACAACCTATTGCACAACTCCTTTTACTATCTCAATTATTATTATCTTTTAATGAGACTTCATTCTAATTATATGTTATAAACTGAACAACAGTTTTGAGTAAAGTTTCCAGTAGGGTAGAAAAGGTCTTTTTTTTAAATTCTGCTGAGTAAAAGCCATGACAGGGATGGAGCTGACCAGAAGTAGTGTGTACGATTTGGTGATGAAACTGGTGAGAGAGAATCTGTTTACTGATAAACATGCAGAAAGCTGTTATTTAGTTTTTTTTTTTTTCTGTGCTCCATCAGAAACACGTGCAGGTGCTACGGTCTGTAGATAAAATCAGCAAGATCTACAGTTTGTTTTTGCATGTTCTTCAAAACCGATTAATAAAAAAAATGAGGACTTAATAGTCAATAGATTTTCTAAATTCAACACAGATTGAAATAACAGACAGGATATTTAGATGATGCAACAGATACTGTAATTAAACGGCAGACAGAGATAGAAGGTCACCTGACAGGCTCGAACCAGAGGAATGTTAGATCATGTGAATTTCACCAGAAATCAGTCTCAGAGGAAGAATCCATCCTCTCATGAAAGACTCAGAAAACACTGATGATATGAACAAGTATTATGACAACGTTACACAAACTGAACACAGATGAAGAGAAAGAGATGTTTGTGATGGTTTAAGTGCTGGTGATCCACGTCAGACAGACAGACAGATGAACAGAGATACCTCTGACTCAGAGACCTCAGTGGGTTTCTCAGTGAGTGTGGTGCTCTCAGTGAGCACAGCTCCATTATAGTTGTTACAGATATCATCATCAGAGTAGTGAAGTCCTCCTGGGCTGGGCCTGGGAGGAGATCTGGACACATACACACACAAAATAAATATATTTTATTACTGGAACAAGTCCAGAGATGTTTATAAGTGAGAGTGTGTGTGTGTCTGTGTGGAAGGGGGTTGAGAAGCAGGCAGTGCTCACCGGGTGCCGTTCTTTTTCAGAAAGGAGTTCTTTGTGTTGAGAGTTCTGCTGTTCAGCTCCAGAGAGGTGAAACCTCCGTTGTCCAGAGTTACTGACTCCTCCCCCGTGGTCGCATGTTTCCCTGCAGGCAAAACAAAAGAAAATTGATGGTTTTGGTTCAGAAACATGTTCAACAGTTACAACAGTTCAAGTCAACATGCCAAGAACGTTCACGATACTATTACATACAGTAGACTTTATCTGCAACCTCTTGTATATTTATTACATTTACTGATATCTCACAAGTCTGCAAAGAATAAAGAGATTTAAATATTGTGAAAGGTATTTAGATGATTATTTATTCATTAATTATTTTTCTTTCTCAGATAAAATAAGAGTAAAAAGATACAACAGAACTTTTCTCACAGTAGTAAGAGTAAAAAAATAAAGTGGTTGTTGTTAATAAAAATTTAGATAAAGTAATTTACAAATTATTTATACTTCGTTTGAAATATGAGGAAAGTGTTGTGTGAGACTTAATGAGATCTAACATCTAAAATCTTAATGTAAAGGTGAATTAATGCCCCCGAAATGAAAAACACTACATTACTGGCAAGACTTACAAAAATAAAAATATAGCTTTGTTTTAAAAACAGTTTTTTTTTACAAACAATAATGAAAAAATGAACTGTGGCATCGAGAAAGTAATTTTCTACTGAGACACAGTCTGTCCTAAATTATCTTGTTGACCTCTTGTAATCAAACAAGGTCACAGGAAGAAGTTCTGCACAACAAACAGAGAACGTGTACAAAACGTGCACGTCTCAGCTCGATACTTTCACATTATTTAGGGAAGAAGCTACAGACTTTTTAACAGATCTGATAAATCAGCAAGTTGAGCCTGAACAAGAAGTAAATAAATCTATAGAGGAAAAACAAACAAACAGCAGCGGCACAATCCTGAGAAAAGTATTTGTGACTGGATGACGGAGGTGCAGACCTGATCCGCAAGTCTTGTACTTGGTGCTGTGTCCATGCAGCAGCAGGGTGAAGACCAGAACCAGAATGAGAATGAGTCCAATCAGAGCCATGACCAGCAGGAACCACCACTCTTCATAAAAGGGACGCTCTGACAGAGCTGCAGACAGACAGACAGACAGAGAGGGAGATATCAGGACAAGTTTTCTTCCTGTCGTATCTGTCTCACTCATGTGGTGTGCGTGTCATCATTTTGCATTTTGAATATTGATTTTATACGACCTGAGAAAGTAAACAGTCTCAGTATCTGAATACCCTTAAACTAGAAATGATTAGAAGTGTCTAACTGCTAAATGAATGCAAACAACTTCAGAAAAGTTGAACAGACAGATAAAACTGGTGTTGTGCAGCAGATGGTAAACGGTAATTTGGTTTGTTCACTCCACCAAGGAGGCCATGTTTTCACCAGGACGTGTCTGTTTTTCTGTCTGTTAGCAAGATACACAAAAAGTTCTGAATGGATTTTGATGGGAGTTTTCAGGAAAGGTCAAAAATGGCCCAAGGAAGAAGTGATTAGATTTTGGGGGTGATCTGGATCCCACCTGGATCCTGGAATTTTTTTAAGGATTCTTCCTCATTGTGAGATATAGCTGTTTTTAACATATCTGCATGCAGTTTCATTATGAAATGGGTGTTTGGTAAAAAAATACAGGTTCATTTTGTTTTCATGGGGGTTACTGAGGTGTTTGGTGGCTCTCCGAGTGCTTTTCTAGTTCTACATCTTCAGACAGTAAGTCCAGTTGAGGTAACTCTGCCTTCAGATGGCAGCAAAACCACATAAGAATTATTTGACTGCATCCAACAAACTGCTTCTTCAGACAGATCAAGTGAATTTCTTCATCAGCTCCATCAGTGTCTGCGTGTGTGTTTACCAGCAAGAGCCACAGACGGTGAACTTGGCTGCCCGTAACCATAGCGATTAACAGCAATGACTCTGAACTCGTAGCTGATCCCCGACCTCAGACGCTCCAGAGGGACTGAAACAGACCTGCTGCTGGGAGGGAGGTGTCTGATGAAGGAGTCCCACACTCCTTCATCTTGATGGATGGAAGCAAGCAGACAAGAACATTAGAGAATTAGTCCCTATTAAATGTGATTAGGGAAAAATTATAGATTGCCAAATTACATATAAGATGATAATGATGATAATGATATTGTGGTGATGACACTGATCACTGTTATCAGTTTTAATAAAAGGAGTTTATTCATTGTTAGCTGTTTGACAATTATATCTCAGCCGCCACGTGGTCTCCTGCGGAGTGCTGAAACAATTTTCCTCCCTGCGTCACATGTCTTGTAATCTTTATTAGAAAATAATGGCTGACTTGATTTGCACAGCAGGTAATAAAGAATCTGCAGAGACCCGCACTCAGAACACTTCAGTGCAAGGAGCTAAAAGATCGAGAGCACGTGATAAAAAAGGTGAATGTCTGGTAAGTTATGGCTCACCTGAGGGACGAGCCTCGATAACATATCCTGTCAGAGGTCCAGAACCAATATCTCCTTCTGACCAGTGGATAGTGAGAGCAGAGGACGTCTTAGTGATGGACATTTCTATGGGTGACCCAGGGGTCCCTTTAGGGTTAGAGGGAGACATTCACACATGGTGTCAGACTTTAAAAAATGATGCCGTTTGGATCCATTTTGATTTCTTATTCCTTAATGACAGACAACAAATCTTACATCTCCTTATGTAATGAGACATAAGCCTGTTCTGACTGTTTCATCATCAGATGGGCACATGCCCAGGGGCCCTTCAATCAAAAGAACCATTTGTGATGAATAAATAAATGTATGAAGCAATTATCCAGTCAGAACCAAATGAAAGTTGTTTCTAGGCAGGATTTAGAATAAATCTAATTTATATTAGATAAAGAGCAGGTAGATTATCTATGCTGACTCCAGCTCAGTTTTTCCCTTCAGTTTGTTTCTTTTCTGAGCTCAAATCTGTTTCTTTGTATCAACAGGAAAAGAGCAGACAGTTTCAAGATGGAACAACAAGAACACAGACTAAAAATAAGTGACAGCAAAAAAGGCAAAGAGCTTGTAGCAGTAAAATCTGGAGGTTTTCATTGGTATTATCTCCCATAAGAGTCAGATGAGGAGAGTTCAGCATCAGGTCCTGGACTAAATCAGTCAAGGAGAAATAACGTCTAAATGTAAAAACTATCAAGTTGTTTGAGCTTTAAGCTCTATTTGTTGCAACAGTTGTGTTTAGTTGATTGCATCATTTTCTAAAATATTTACTTTTTAAGACATTTAATAGATCAAATAACTATTTAATTAAGAACCTAAGTGGAGTCCAGTGTGACTGGCCGTGACCCATTCATACCTTTAACAGGTTGAGAGGTGATGTTTGCCTGTATTGGTGGTCCGTAGCTCACTGTCAGAGCCTGAACACTAAAAGTGTATGTTGTTCCTTTGATCAGGTCTCGAACCTTTAGCCATCGCTGCCAGCCCCCTTTTACATCCACAGTCACCACTTTACTTACTCCTGCAGAAAATTAAAGAAGAATGAGTCCTGCAACAACCAGCATATTCTGTGAGGGAATAAATGTGTGCATGTACCTTGTACAGGAGCTGTGGGTTGATAGACGACCCTGTAGCCTTCCACCTGTCCATTGGGAGTAAGTGGAGTGCCCCAGGAGACATTAACACTCCCACCTGTCACCTCAGAGAAGGACAGGAAGCTTGGCTGGCTGGGGGCTGCAGACACATAAATGAAGCACGGAACATAAGATAAACCAAGACGATCAGCAAGATTTGGTTTTAGGGGATTGAACTGCCTCTACTTCCTACCAGACTGCAGGGTCCGGGCCCCACGCGGGTCACTGGGTGGTCCGTCGCCAGCGGTGTTGAAAGCAGTCAGTGTTACCAGGTAAGGTATGTAGCTGCTTAGGTTTGTCAGATGCACACGGGTGTCTGGGACAAAAATCACCTTCATCTTCTCAGTTTGGTTCTGATTGTCTCTTTCCCAGTAATGAATCTGTGTCATAAAGAAATAAAACCTGTTAATCTGAACACAGATAGAAAGCTCAGGTTCTCTCCTCTTGCCTCGACGCATTTGTGCAAACTTTTTAATGATTAACTACTTGGTAGTTTGAGTCTTTCCTGGAGGACAAATCCTCTCCAAAACTAACAGTATGACACCCCGAGGGAACACTTCCTTCAGTACATATGTATGAGAGCATCGAGCTTCTGAATGAACTGAGACACTAAGACAAACTTCTTTCTCATCCTAACTGTCCCTTTACCTCTACTCATCTACAAACACACTTATTTAAGTTACTGCTTTGACATCCTCTCGTTTCCTGCTAATAACTGCTGTTCCATCGTCATCCTCCTCATCCCCCTAATTTATCTTCTATTTGACTGCCTCTTTTATTTTGCATTTGTTTATTTTTTTTAACTTCCCTTCCTTTAATTCTGTCCTTGTCCAAAGAATTCCTTCCCTCTAAATCTTTCCATCCCACAATCTCTTTCCTTATACGTCTTTTCAACTCAAAGTCCCCCACTCTACTCTTCTTTTTTCCTACCGATCTCCTTTCTTCAACCTCATTTTCTTCCCAAGTTGCCCCTCCCTTGACTTAATCATTCTTTCCCCTCCCTTTACTTCCTTCAAGCCTTTGCTTTCTCCTCCCTTATTATGAAATAATCAGCCAGTCTCAACGGCTACCCAGTCATCCTGGCTCAATCCATCTTCTCATCTTAATCGACTGCTGTCTTCTATTGCAAACCGTGTTCCACCTCCATCATCCATCAGAGTCTCCACACTTCTTATTCAGCCATCTCCTACTAGCTCAAGCCTTCATATAGCTTCTCCTTCAGAGCCTCATTTGCAAATTCAGGCCCACCTCTGTGTCTCCTTGTTTTCATATCTGATTCTTCAGGGTGCAGAAACTAGTCTTTCATCACTTATCTATCCATCTTCTCTATGCCTTATCATTGCATCTTCATCCAGTCTACTATTTTCAGCTATCTTTTATATGGACCCACCTTTCAAACTCACACTCAATAATCCCTTCTCCAAAGACTCATGTTACTCTATCCTACATCAGTTTATAACCAAAGATGCTTTTGTTCCCAGTTATAAACTCAATAATCGACTCGATATTACTTTGACTGTTCACGATTAAGGACCTCAACACCATCTGCAGAACCCATCAGATGCATCCTTTTTGAGAATCTTCCTACAACCTTCTCCTCATACCTAAAAGCTCTCTGCACTTCCTCCTTAACAAATCCCTTCCCTCTTAGTCCCTATCAACTATTTGTCTGTATCAATCTGAATATGCCATATCCCAGTCCTCTTTCACCATAGAAACTGGCACGCCAGTCTCATGTCACTGGTTCCACCATCAGCTACACCCACTACTTTCTGCCACCGGCCTTCAGAAAAGTTCTCAGCTCAGACGGATGCAACTTCAAAAGCAGCTCACCAATACCTCCCAGTTCACTCAGTCCAGCTCCTAGGGAGATGGTCTCTGCAAGCCGAATACCTCAAAACAACAATTCCCCTCCGCCTTTCTTCATCTTGCCTTCACAAATAGGCATGGTCTGCATTAATAAAGTTGTAACAAGTTATTTGATTCAATAAAAACACCACAAGTATATGCACATGCACATGTCCCCAGTGCAAAGACTCTGGTAGCTACCAAAAAAATACAGCATGGCGGCGCCTCTCAATAGGATACTATAATTTCACTTTTCAGCTATGGAAGTAGATAGAGATGTGTCATCCATCTTTATGTGTCAGTGGTTCTGTAGCAGCCTGTTAATGAATTTAAACGTTTTTTTGATGATGTTAGTGGCGATGTTGGAGAAAAATTAGGATTTTATTTCAAGTTTTTGGTGTTTTATGATTGAATCCTGTTTTCTGAGAACACACTTAACTTTATTTACACTTCCTTTAAATAGAGTTGTGCTTGAGTGTTAAGAAGAAACAATTCAAATAGTTTTATTTCATAAAGATACAATATCGAACACAATATTTGTTTAAATTTAAATATGGAGCTTTAAATTAATCTTTATACGAGTGAACAGTGCAGTAAAAGCACTTCCACCTTTTACACCTGAGGACTGTTCATGCTTATGTGAGAATAAATCAATAATATTTAATGTAAGAAATAGATTTTATGACAATGGCCTGTAATGAAGACACATGGGTTAATTTGGCTGATCCCTGTAACCTGAAGTGGAATAAAGATTATAGGTTTATTGTCTACAGTGTGAATAAATCAGTTTTAATATTAAAGACTTACAGCTTGTAGCTTTTGTCATGTGAATGTCACAATTTAATGGTGCGCTAGCTTTTATCTAACTGTTGTAATTCAGCCTTACGGTCTTTGAAATGCTCATAATAACGTAATACAGAGATAATCTCACTGAAAATAGACTAAGTGGTGGGAGAAAAACAGTATTTTGCCTTATCAGTAGAGCTGTAGATTGTTATATCTCTTGACTGTGTATTGAATCACACTGTGAGATCGTCCGTGATTCCAACACAAACAATGGTTGGTTGTTTCACTTGTTCTGCTAGAGGGGGCGGGGCTTAAACTTACACTTCAGCCTCACACCAAAAGGCATTTATTTATTTTCTGCACCAACTTTCAGTCTAGTTATATGGTTTAAATGTTTTGGCTATCGAGAAAAGATGAATAAATACACAATAAAAACGGGAGGATAACATACTCTGAACATTATTTCTAAATAACAATAAACTGTCTGTTTCAGCATTTTATTGATATATTTGGTATCAGAGTTGTACATTCATAATGTCCTCATTCTGCAACAAGATAAGTGATAAATATAAACATGAAAATAATATTTCTTCTAAAAACATTCATTCTAACTGTAACAAGCAGATTTTTGTACGTTTAGGCTTTTTTTTTTGACACAGCAAGAATGCAGCATTCAGTGTTTCTCTCCAGTGCAGTTGAAAATACAACAGCAGCCAAGAGTCACACAAAGGGATCCATTCATTCTCATATTATTTTAAATAGATAGCACCACGGAGCATCAAAGCTGAGAGTAGCAGCTTTTGAGCAGCACTTGAGGGCAGCATTATACCATATCTGTTCTTCCACAAGCTCTTAGTGTAATGAGATACACACTCACTCATCTATACGATCAGTTTAGGATCAAAATGCATTACCTTCTGCATACTGAGGGGGTATTTCCATTTAAATGTTCTGTTCTAGAAAAAAAGACAATATCTCCTGTGTTATTTAATGGAAGCAGCAAAGTAAAAGGCCTGATTATTTTGGAATCCGTGCAGCTCTTCTTTAATAAATCTGTTTAGCTAGATGCTCTGGATTAATGTAAAATAAACAAACAATTTGAAGCTGTCACAAATAAAAACATGATTGTGATTTTAATAATGAAACAATAACTACTATATATATAAAAAAGTAAACTTTTTTCTTCAAGGAGGGTGTGTCTTCGCTGACAGAAAAGGACACCTTAAATCCTTCTCACACTTTTGTTTGTTTCTTAATCTTTTCTAGCCTGAATAACTGACCTTAACATTTTGCAGTGTGCAACCTTTTCACAGCCTGATGGACTAAAATGACAGACTTTTACCTGCTATGCCTCATATTTCATGTTTGGAGTGTTGTCAGTTTGTAAATAATGGTAAACTTTAAAGTTTACCGTTATTTCCTGATGTCAGTGATATGTATTCATCTCACCATATGGATGTTAAGAGAATTTAAAAACCAAACCAGTACACGGATTTATTATTCTTTCCTTGCTTTTTTATAGCCTTAATTCCATATTCCTCCATCTCTGTAAGTTCAAACAATCTCTTGATCTTTCTCTCTAATCTGGATTCTAAAGGGATCACAAGCAGTCCTTCACTCTGCAAATACTACAATCCCCTCTTTCTTTCTGCCCCTGAACACACGCTAAAACAAATGTGTCTAAATCAGGACACATAACCTTTTGTCAGAAGGACTTGATGCAGAGAGACAGGCAGATAAATGATACAGATATTCAGATTCATTGTCTGCTTTAATCCTGTCTCTGGAGTCTACAGGACACTTTAAAACAAACCCCTTATAACACTAGAAGACAGACTTTTTAAATAAAGACCCAGATAGTGCAGTGTACTTGATGTGGACACTCACACACTAAGTACTTAGCTGAGTGTGTATTTGAGTCCTCTTTACTTCTCCCCAGGCAGGCATATGTATTCTTTGTGTGTACGTATGCTTGTGCTTGTTTTTCTGAGAGTCACCTTGTATCCTTGGATGAGTCCATTCTGGGTCTCGAGGGGCGGCATGTCCCAGGTCACTTCCAAGCTGGAGGGAGACACGGCTGACACTTTGATAGACTGAGGCGCCACCGATGGAGCTGCAGCAGAGCAAGAGTTTTCATTTACTGTGTGTGTGCAGCTGCATGTTAAAGAACAAGAACCAAGAAAAATATGTTCTACCCTTCCAATTAGATTGGGCCTAAGGCGGTACCTTGTTACTCCACTGTACTGCACATAAGCATGAACACTCAGCAGTGTGCACCTGAGGCTGGAGAACAGTCCATATCACCCCATTTCATCATCCCCCTCCAGGCTTTTCTGACTTCCCCTCCCTCATTTTCACCTTTCACTTCCGACTATGAGCTACATATGGCCTACTAAACTCTACAAACACACTCACACATCATAGACACACAATGAATACCAACGTACTGCTGTTACTAAAACAATGTTTAAATCTGTTCACCTGCATTCTTGCTCCGGGTTTTCAACAGCTTTGTTCTTGTTACTGTGTCTGCACACATGCAGACGTGTGTGTGTGTGTGTGTGTGTGTGTGTGTGTGTGTGTGCGTGTGCGGAGGGAATAAAAAAAAAAAAAGAGATGCCGCTGTATTTGCACTCATGTCTGTCTAATGGATTCATGGTTTGACTTTCCAGTGAAAGTGAAAGAGGGACTGGCAAATCACAACAAAACAGATAACCTTGTGTCATATTTCAGATGTGTACACATGAATACAAACACATACACACAAACCTACACACACGCTTTGGAGAATGTGAGTCTAAATGATAATTTTACTGAGGGGCAACACAAGGATGTGGGCAAAGCAAATAGTCTAAGAGATAAAAAAAACTCAAATCAAAGAGAAAATCTGACTGATTCAAAGGTTTTTATCTATTGAACTGAAATTTGAGCATCTGCTTATTCTCAACAGTCAGGAAAAATAAACTTTTGGTGGATTTTTTTATGTTCCAGTTAAAAAGCACAAGATCATACATACATTACATCCAGTGCACTTGATTGTAATTTGTAAAGTCAAATGATAAAGCTGGAAAACTGATCAATGGAAAAAAAATGTTCTTCAATTTCCCTGAAGACCTGTGAGACATGATTCTCTCTCAGGGATACAAGAAAACTGGAACATTTCAAAAGTCCAAAAGCATATTTAAGATGATAAAGACCATTAACATGCTGACCAATTATGAAAGGCTTTGATCCGAATGCATTATCAAAATCAATGCATTAACAAAAGCTTCAATAAGAAATAAAAAGACTTTAAACTGGAGTCTGCAAGTAGCTCTAAAAGATCTCACGAGAGAGCAAAAAAAAAGCTGTATATTGACACTCCATCTCACTTTGTGGAAGTTAAATTTTCTTTTCAAACATAAAGAATGAGATACCTCTAAAGAAAAAGAACAAAGTCTGTAGGATAATTTCCTGGAAGACTTGAGGCAAAAAAAAAAAGCCTGAGCAATAAAGGAAAAAGAACATTTGACATTTGTATTAAATCTATTGTAAGATCACTCTAAAAGCATAAAAAACTCTCTTTTCTTTCAGCACTAAATATCTGCTGCTGAGGAGGACGTAGTAATAGTATTTTATATTAAGTAGATAGTGAATTTATCCGCTTGATTAAAACTACAAGTTGAGAAATCAGGAAAAGGCTTTCATGTTTACATACATTTATAACACTGTGATTTAAAATGTGAAATGCAGAAATAAAATTGACAAATTCATTCAAACGAACATTAAAATCTCTGACTTTTCACCTACCTGCCTCTCCAACAGACACCTCGACCGGATCAGAAGGGGGGCTCTCTCCAATGATGTTGTAGCTCGTCATTACAATCTGATAGCGTTTGAACTTTTTTAGTTCTGTAAACAGACAAAAATCCTTCAACTTTAAAATAAATACATTGTGTTGAATATAAAGGATCAGAAGTTAGTTGAGTTACTGCTTTATATTTCTGTGTTAAGTTTTAAATGACCTACGTGTCAACTCAAACTCGGTGAGCGAGGCGCTGCTGACCGTCTTGAAGGTACTCTTGGCTTAAGAAGGAAGTGACAAAAACAGCAATTAGAATGCAGGTGAGTAACATTCATAAACATTTCATGCTAAATTATGTTTCTGTAGCTTTGTAGAATTTTGGAGAAGACAGAAAATTGTCCACCTTCCAAAAAGACAAGCAGATATACAGTAAATGGTATAAAACTTAAGGCAGTTCAGTAAGTAATGTGACATTGTTGTGATGTTACAGTGGCTTTAGTTAAAATATATGTACATTACAAACAGCTAGAAAAATATTTTCAGACCTTTTATTTTGTTAAACATTTATGGATTAAATTCTAAACTCATGTAACTTAAAAACACTGCAAAATAAAATCATGTTGCATCCGGAATTTGTCTCCATTTAGTTTGTGTGAGTCAGAAGTGAGAGAAATGTGAAACAACTTTGAGATGGTAGGCAACCAAACTATGAGTAAAATGAGAGTAAATTGTGAACAAATTAAGACCTTATTAATTACTGTAATATGTTCACAATTAGGTCACATTTAAACACACACAGAATCAATGTTCATATTTGTTCTTGTAGTTATAGAGAGACATGAAAAGATAAATAGATGTTATAATTGTTATAAATTATTATAAAAACTGGATCAATATCAATAAAACATGGGCTGCATGGTGGTGCAGGTATTTGGGACAGTTTTCCAGGGTTCGACTCCTGGATGAAGCCCTTCTGTATGGCGCTAGATCCTCTTGCATGAACAGGCTTTCTCCAGTTTCCTCCCACAGACCAAAAACCGTGTTTTTAGTTCAATGGTGACCCTAAATTGTCCCGTGGCATGAGTATGTGTGAATGGTTGTTTCAACATGAGCAAGAACAAGCTGGTTTAAAAAAAAATCAATGGATGAATAAAAGCTCCCACATTCCTGACTAGAGATCAAAACCCTGGTGTTGTGTACAACTCACTCAAACCCATGACCCAAAAACTCAGGAGGCGGGGTGTCACTGGGAGCCTCAAGGTAAAAGTAAACTAACATTTACATTCAAGGCTTGAACTTTGTTGTCTTTCTATTTCCACTGAACTTTATAAAGTTTAATGATTTTATATAATAAATCTATCATCACCATTATTAGTGATCACAACCAATAAAACTACATGAAAGAAGGACGTAGAACTTGTTGTTTAGCAGATACTTACTTGTGATGAGGGCACTTGTGGTGTTGTTCTTGGTTGTTTGAACTTCTCCCTCAGTGAAAGTAGATGCATTAATTGGAAGCTCTCTGTAATACAGTCTGTATCCAGTCAAGACTCCGTTGATACTGTCCTCACTGGGACGCTGGGACATTCAGACACACGCACATGCATCAGTAATATAAATGTTCAATGATATCTTTAAATCTGTGACATCTATGTACTGTGATCCTTTTTTTGGGGGGGGGGTGTCTGGTATAAAGAGGCAGACAGGCTGCATTTAAACTATTTTTCAGCGCTCCTATTGAAAGTGTTAGTGTATTGGTCCAGCTGTAACTTGCAAAGTGATGCTTCAGTAGGTTTGGCACTCTTGCAAAGGGTGATGAAACTGCTGGTGACTTTGTGTTTTCATTGCCTCTTTCTGCTTTGACAAAAGGTTACAAAGATGAGAGAAGACATTTACAGACAGAAGAGGAAGAGAGGCAAGCTGTGAAGGAGTGAGAATGCATCTACTGTCTCTCCTTTGTTTCCTGTTTCTGGATTCATTGCTGACGGCTCCTTGCGACCTATTACACAGATCACCTTCTGGTGTACAATCATTAAAGTCCCCCACTAGTGACTGTTTGTCCTGCTGTCTGTTTCTCCGTCCCTTCACTTTAAACACTCTATCCATGATGCACTTTGACCTTTCCTACTTTAATAAATAATGACAATTGGATCAATGAGCATAAGAAAAAGATCTGTAAGGATTCAAGTCTCAAAGTGGGTGAATAAACTAGACTTCTACTATGTTTCATTTTGTGGATCTGCATGTATTAAGGACTGCTTGCATGTTTGAAGTGCAGAAATACCTTCCACTGCACCAGCACTGAGGTAGTAGTGGTCGGTTTCACTGATAGTATCACTGGAGGCTCATTAGGCACTAGAAAGAAAACACAGAAAGAGGAGAATGCATACAGACATGCTGTCCATTCCTTTATAGTTCTACACTCTGATGCCTTAAAATCCATGAAATCTCTAATCGCCTCCTTTCTGTCAACATCTCAGTTTCTCACCATCCTGCAGGGTTGTAACAGCCTCCGTCTCCTTGCTGAGAACGCTGTCTCCGACGTCATTGGTGGACAACATCCGAAACTTGTATGATGTGAAGGGCGTCAGCCTATAGACCAAAATTTAAAAAGGTTTAAATAAAACTGGTTTATTTTGACGTCAGCCTCGTGTTTGTGAGACTGGTTGTAGATGATTCATCGACTCTGATGTGGTATCACAATCAACCTGCTAAGTTATTACTAAAACCAATGACTTAAATAAAATAAAAAGTTACACAATAACCAGTAACACAGAATACACCAGTGCCAGTGAGAGATGAGTTAAAAGTTTATAAGCAAGTGATGAACACTCCCTTTGACAGGATTACTTGTGTTTCAGCTCTTTTTGTCGGCAGAACAGGAGCATTTGTGACATCGAGCATTGTTAGAGTCAACTCTAGTAAAATTTTACCACTTTCTTTAATATTCAGCACTAAAAAAAGTACCTTGGTGTGTGTGTGTGTGTGTGTGTGTAGCACAGTGCTGAAGTGCGTTGCACACAATTTAAGAAAGAGACATCTCTTCTGAATTTGAAAGAGCAAAACTGGTGGATGAAATAGCAGGATGAAGCAGGTCTAGGAAATGGATGGATGGATGGATGGATGGATGGATGGATGGATGGATGGATGGATGGATGGATGGTGTTAAAACAGAACTGATAACTTCAACACTACAGTCTTAATGATGGAACCTCAGAGACTTTAATGTCACCGACCTGATAATGTGCCTATTCATGCCCCACATTTTTCCACTAAAGGAAGAATTGAACATTTTGTTTAAATAAAACAAAAAGTGTTGAAAAGTCCTCTAGGTGCCTTTAACAAATTAGTGATAACCTTTTCCCAAACTATCTCTCACCTTCTTTAACACATTTAGCTTTTTTGTCTCTGGCCTTAGATGAAGACATCAGCTCTTGAATAACAATCCCTCACCTCTCTTAACCAAATCCAGTGTCAAAGTACAGTATTTTTATTGCAATATTAAAACTATATCTGCATTTCTCCTCTGTTCAAGGTGAATGATTTAATGAACACAGAATAACAATATATATATCAGTCATTTTGAAAATACTTAACTCTGGAGGCCCCTATTATCAGACCGATGTGTACTCACCCATTACAAGTAAATCAACCTTGAAGTAAAATAATTTCACCTCCCTCACACTGAGGTGAAGCTAATTCCAGATTAAAAAGAATGGGTGTTGGAGAAACACTCGTCCCTGTTTTAGCTCTTCTAACCTTTTATTAACACCAGTTAAAACAAGCAGTTCAGTAATGAGAAGAAGACACTCGGCTCACACGTCTTCCTGCATGGTTGTTTTTCTAAAATACCAAGGGGACCACAGAAAGACCAGTCAGACATTCAGCAGGCAACAACTGGGGAGAGGTGTCCTCCTGTATAATTATACCACAAAAAATGCCCTGTGGATTCCTGCACAAAGAAGGAACACAACATCAAACACGCCACGTTTAAAGGAGGTGGGGTACCAACAGCTCTGGGAGGATGTAAAGGACAGTGTTTGAAAACGTGTGTATGTGTGTGTGTGTGTGTATACCGCCTGAGGGTCATGATGTTTTGGTTGCTAAGATGTGGAAACCATAAGAAATATTTAGAAGACTAAGCATGAGATGTGAGCAAATTCCTTAATCTGTTGCTGTATTAAAGACCTTTAGTCGCTGAATCATGGTGTGACTTAAGAGGGAAGTTGACCCCAGGGTGTGTGTGTGTGTGTGTGTGTGTGTGTAAGGTAAGACATATAGATTTTGCCTTACCTGCAGTCATGCATAATACATACTGGATGGCAAACGTTACATTAAAACAAGCACAGCACAATGAATCAGAAAAAAAAGTCGTCCGCCCCCCAACTGTCACGGTATAATTCACACCCTGAGCTGAATGGCATCAAAACAACAACAATGGATGCACCTTGATGGCAGAGAGACCGTTTCTGAAACAGGACGAAAACAGACTGATGCAGACGTGCTGAGAGTACACGCTTCAACATCGCCAATAGCTAAGTGATAGCTGGTGAAGGAGGCCGCTCACACAGCACAGGGACACACTCTGAACAATGGTAAAGAGTCATCACAGTCCTGCTTCTCAGGATGTCGGGAATGCTGGAGTAGCCATCCAGTCTGACCACTGTCACCCTGCTGCCTTAATGACTGTGTCATAGAGAGTCGAGGATGAAGCAGGAGAGACAGGAATGTGAAAAGGATGGGACAATAACAATGAAGCCCCCTTCAGCAGGAAGAGTGAGGTTGATGCTTGAAGGGGGAGAGAAAAAAATACGTTGAAAGCTCTGACTGGTGATGGATGAAGGAAGAAAGGAGAAGGTGGTGGTGGCAACAAGAAGGATGACAGATGAAAAGGCAAAAAATTGCTGTTAAAAAAAAAAAGGAACGGACGGGCGACACACTCAAACTTGAAAGCAAAGACAGAAAAGAGATGAAAAAAGGGATTAAGAGAAAGACTGGAAGGATTTCCTGCTGCGGCTGTGTGATTAGGTGACTGAGATCCTCCCCGTTCATGCAGTAAGTACGATCATGCTTCTCTTTTTTGGTGTTACATGTTTTCAATGCTCCAATACAAATATTTCTCTTACATTTACTTTGCATTCACAGCAGGTTGCCTGCTCTGTATTCTTCCAAGAACGCAGAAACATTTAAAAATTTTATATCAGAGCTCTGAAAAAAGCAAATAAATAAATAAATATTCCTATTTCGATTTGCTCCGAAACTGTTTGTTGTCCTCTACCTTCCCCTTAGATACCGTTGCTATGTTTTTCAGAATCACACAACTTTCTGCTCTCAAAACTCAGTCATGTTTGATTAGAGTGCTTGAATTCAGATCTAGACAGACAAATAGTGACACCTTGTTTTGGTTTTGACCAGATTATTTCTTACCACTATTTAAAGTTCACTTTTAAATCAATAATAATTGGATAGATTCATGCACATTTAAATGGCTAAGCAGAAAGAAATTGGATCATTTTCTTTTGCATTCAAACAAGTTTTCCTGTGTGCCTTGACCATTCTGACAAGCTGCAACATAAATTGGTAACAAAACTGCCATGTAATATCTAACAGAGTCATCAGCATCTCAATTTCCCTTCTTAAAGAACCTCAATGTATATTTTTAATACATTTGAAATAACAATACTGTCCAATTTTTCACACATTGTTGGTGAATCTGTGTGTTTGTGCTTTAGACTCCCTCCATATTCAAATTTGTTGTAACACACACAGTTTCACAGATTTAAACCTTTTTTAATCAATTAACTGTCATGAATATTTTTATGCATTTTCAAGTGTTTGTACCTATCGACGGTCCAGGAGGTCACATTGTGAGGAATGTCAGCTGCGTGCGTCTTCCAGGGCCCGCTGGGCAGCTCCTTAAGCTGCAGAGTGAAATACCTCAGCGGAGATGAACCTGAGCTTCCTGTCACCCAGTAGAGATGGACTCTGTGAGATTCCACTTCATCCTGAGGAACGGACAATTTCCTGGGTGGTTGGGGACGTTCTACAGGTGTGATGAGAAGAACAAAGGAGACGAAAGGGGTGAGAGAGGTTAAGCTGTAGTAAAATGAAAGAATTTCCTTCAGATGGGAAATATTTTTGTATCATGATAATTTTGTTAAACACATTAAGCCAAAGAATAGAAAATTTTTTTTAAAATTTTTTTACATTTTTTTAATTCTGATTATTCAAACCAAAGTTAAAAACAAAGTGAAGCTATGTTTTTGGAATGACAGAAGAAAGTAAAGCTTATCCTGTTATCATCAATACAGTGGGGCAAAAAAGTATTTAGTCAGCCACCAATTGTGTAAGTTCTCCCACTTAAAAAGATCAGAGAGGCCTGTAATTTTCATCATAGGTATACCTCAACTATGAGAGACAAAATGAGGAAAAAAAATCCAGAAAATCACATTGTCTGATTTTTAAAGAATTTATTTGCAAATTATGGTGGAAAATAAGTATTTGGTCAATAACAAAAGTTAATTCCAATACTTTGTTATATAGCCTTTGTTGGCAATGACAGAGGTCAAACGTTTTCTGTAAGTCTTCACAAGGTTTTCACACACTGTTGCTGGTATTTTGGCCCATTCCTCCATGCAGATCTCCTCTAGAGCAGTGATGTTTTGGGGCTGACGCTGGGCAACACGGACTTTCAACTCCCTCCAGAGATTTTCTATGGGGTTGAGATCTGGAGACTGGCTAGGCCACTCCAGGACCTTGAAATGCTTCTTACGAAGCCACTCCTTCGTTGCCCGGGCGGTGTGTTTGGGATCATTGTCATGCTGAAAGACCCAGCCACGTCTCATTTTCAATGCCCTTGCTGATGGAAGGAGGTTTTCACTCAAAATCTTACGATACATGGCCCCATTCATTCTTTCCTTTACACGGATCAGTCGTCCTGGTCCCCTTGCAGAAAAACAGCCCCAAAGCATGATGTTTCCACCCCCATGCTTTACAGTAGGTATGGTGTTCTTTGGATCCAACTCAGCATTCTTTCCCCTCCAAACACGACAAGTTGAGTTTCTACCAAAAAGTTCTATTTTGGTTTCATCTGACCATATGATGTTCTCCCAATCCTCTTCTGGATCATCCAAATGCTCTCTAGCAAACCGCAGACGGGCCTGGACGTGTCCTGGCTTCAGCAGGGGGACACGTCTGGCACTGCAGGATTTGAGTCCCTGGCGGCGTATTGTGTTACTGATGGTAGCCTTTGTTATCAGTGGTCTTGTATGTCTTCCATTTTCTAATAATTGCTCCCACAGTTGATTTCTTCACACCAAGCTGCTTACTTATTGCAGATTCAGTCTTCCCAGCCTGGTGAAGGTCTACAATTTTGTTTCTGGTGTCCTTTGACAGCTCTTTGGTCTTGGCCATAGTGGAGTTTGGAGCGTGACTGTTTGAGGTTGTGGACAGGTGTCTTTTATACTGATAACGAGTTCACACAGGTGCCATTAATACAGGTAACGAGTGGAGGACCGAGGAGCCTCTTAAAGAAGTTACAGGTCTGTGAAAGCCAGAAATCTTACTTGTTTGTAGGTGACCAAATACTTATTTTCCACCATAATTTGCAAATAAATTCTTTAAAAATCAGACAATGTGATTTTCTGGATTTTTTTTCCTCATTTTGTCTCTCATAGTTGAGGTATAACTATGATGAAAATTACAGGCCTCTCTGATCTTTTTAAGTGGGAGAACTTACACAATTGGTGGCTGACTAAATACTTTTTTGCCCCACTGTATATCTGAATTTTATAATTAGAGGTTTAATAGTGGAAACATAATTAAACCTACTTTGATTAGTTCCCTTGGATATAATTATCTAGAGTAAAGGATGACTAACCTTATATAATAATTAAAATAAATGTCTTCTATCTGCTTCATTTGAATAGTTGTAAAAAAAAATATTTCTCAGACTTTGTTAATCTCATCTACACAACTAATAAGAGAACTAGCAGTGTGACCAAGAAATTATTTTAATGTACAATTGTTGCTGCAAGAATATTTGTTCTACAGATTCTGTTGGATTATTTTTTTTTTTTTACAAAAAGTGTGAAACTTTTTTTTTTTTAGAAATATGCTTTCACTGCACAGCCCTTTTAAACTCAGTGATGCATTTCTTCCCCTTTTAATTTACTTCTTATCTGTAGCTACAAATGTGAACCATTATCCTGTAAATAGCTGCAAACACTGGACACGTGCAGCCCCACATTTATGTCACATATGCATCGGTGTGTGTTTCAGCAGGCCGAGACGTTTAATTACTTCAGCGTGTGCCAACAAAACTATTTCTAAACATCTTGCAAATGTGTGTATTTCTTTGTCTACTCACTATTCAATTACAAGATGAAAGATGGCTCTGGGAGTCAGTATCTTTATACAGCTGTGTTCACAGAAGCTCTGTGATAAGTAGACCTCAGCTGACGCACACACAAACAAAAACACACAGCCAGAGGCATAACTGTCTAATTTCAGGGGCACCAGGCTATCGATTAAGTCGAGAAATAAAAGCATTATTGATTGTCTCTGAAGTTTAATTAATCTGCATTTATTCTCTCTTATGTGCACAGCCACACACAGAGTCACAAAGGCCTATAGCCTCCTTCACTCATCCTAATCACAAGTAATTTGAGTCAAATCTGTTTGTTTCCTTCTACTCACACATTATTCCCACATTCCCTTTAAAACTAGACTATTATCGGATCCTTTTGTCTCTCTGATGCCATCTGCGTCTTCCTGCCTGTTCTGCTTTTGTTCTGATCCACAGTTAAGATTATGTTCTTGATAATTACCTCATAATTATTACAACACGCACCGTTTTTTCATTATGTATGCCTTAATACAGTGGAAATGCAGAAAAAGAAGGAAAGGGGTAGAAAAAAAACATGATTTTGAGTTAAATGCTATTTTACGTTATCAGTTATGAATTTTGGAGGGAAATGAATAATCTCTGTAGCAAGATGCACGCTTTTTTTCAGTAATGCGTTCAGCATCTTCCGTCCACACTCCAAAAGCCTTTTTTTTTTTCTCCCCCTGAGGGATTAAGCTGGTCTCTTCAGGATCATCAGAAAGAAATCTCTATTAGGCTTTTCTCTCTATCTCAAAGCAAGAATGAGCCATTATGTTACTGAAGTGGAACAGAGAACCACTGAATCCTATTATCAAGAAATCCTGATAATGATGCCGTGGATGTTATCATATCTGATTCAATTAAAATGCACTACAGAAGATGATACCTCCAAACACCATATTGTGACAAAAAAATTCTTAAAGTTCCTTTTTGATGGTTTTTGCAGCATTTAAATTAGGTTTTACTTGACTTAGATGGTGCTGCTAAGCTGGCAGAAAAAAACTGGAGAGATCGGGGATAAACTGTATTAAAGTCTGTGAGAAGAAAGATTTTCTTGCTTTGGCTCGAGGACTTGCCAGAGCGACCGTGACCTAATTCTTGAATTAATATTTAACTGAAAAAAAGATCATTTTAACTCAGATATGGTCCATCTACAACATCTATCCCTTACACCCTTTCAACTCTATGTATTCTTTTACTGGGTATTGTTGTTAATCTGTCCTGATTTGTTGGTGATTTACTAAGATTGCTTGTGCAACTGATAACAGGCACGAACAGCAATCTGTCTGCATTAAAATTCGGGTGGTTCCGGCTCCTTCCGTCAGGCCTCGAGCAGCAGCTTGTTCATATTCATTATTTAAATTTGCTGGACTCAGACTGGCTAACAAACTAGCCTATCAGAGCAAGGTATACTGTTTCCTGCCCCACTGCGCATGGCAACGTCAAACGTCGTGCCTTCCTGTTTGCTACGTCTTATGCTAACAGCTTTTAGCCAGCAGCATGCTAGCGAACAAAGGAGTTGTGACGAAACAGAGACAGGCCGTTCGGACTCAAGAGAACTCGGGTGTTATCGCCACCTGTGTAGTTTGAGAGATAAAAACTGAAAGAGAAGTTATTGTGCTGTTTTCACACCCACTATGAAGGTAAGAACACCTGTGGAGCTAAAATATTCAACAGAAACCTCAGAAAAACCCTTTTTAATGGAAGGGCCTCTTTAAATAGGAACTGAACACAAAGCAAACTAATCACACCAACGAGAAACAGCTGAGAGGGGCAAGGTACTGAGGAACACATAAGGAGAACAGGAAGTGAAGACAATATTAAAGTAAAAGCAGAACAGGAAGTGCAGAGCTGTAACAAAATAAAAGCTGAACACAAAGGCAGGGGAATGAGACAAGACAAAAGACCAAACATGGAACAAGGAGGGATCGGGGAAAAATAATAACACAAAATCACAGATAAAATGGAAAAACATATCTTCAAGAAAATAAAGAAATAAACAAAACCCCAAGACCTAACACAAAGTCTGAGAGTCTAATTTAAAAGAAAAAAGAGAACATTAGTGAGAGAACGATTCAGACAAGATCATGACCTCTGATTCAGAGGTTATGAGGTTTTAAATTAACAAAGAACTGTTTGTCTTTAAAGTTTTAGAATAAAAATCTCTTCTTTCATGCTGCACGTCGGTGGTCTCATTGTTGTAAATGTAGAGTAAATGGGTTTTGTCTCGTTTTGAGAGACAAAAAGCAGCAGGACAAATGCTGTCGGTGATGAAGATCATATATCTCACCACAGGAACGAGCAGTCACGCTTTGTTTAGGGAAAGTTTTTGTTGTTGCTGTTTATACTTTTACAATGAGACCGCTGACTGGTATAAGATTAGACCCAGTGTTACAGGAAATTAACAGCCCTGGAAACACAACTAACATAATTGCAGCATAATGACAGAAGTCTTGATCAATTATAACTGCTCTGATTTGGAAAATAAGATTGATGGTGAACAGGTGTGATTGCAGGTTTGTTTTCTCAGTTCTAAAAGAAGGACCTTGAGTCACATCACAACTCCTACTAAATAACTACACACTGAAAGTATCCAGAGTGGTGAAACTGCTGGTGAGAAAAGCAAATAATAAAACTAATTACAAGCAAGAAACCAATTAATTTAGACATACTCAGACCCCCTCAGGTTATTTTTTTTAAATTCCTGAGTCAGACTACAGCTCTGCAGGAGAACTAGTCCCTGCTGGGTTTAATATCCACATTTATGACAAAGTCCAGTGGAGTCTATAAATGCCATTTCATCTTGTTCTGTACTTTTATATCCCCCCCCCACCCTTAAAAGGTCATTCTTTCTATCTCGTGGTAATTTTTAGAGCCCAGTAATGTTGGTTTATGCATGGCAATCCACAAACTACTTGTTGTCGAGGCTTTGTGTGCCAGAGCTTCATGGCTGACGACTCTGCTTCCATATTTGACCTCCATCTTTGTGAAGACTTTACATAAACTGTGATTCACAACACCTACCTCTCTGCAGAGACTGTAACGTATTAAAGATGCTAAAACTTCATCCATACACTTCATGAACTTGCAAGACATTTAATGTACGTATATGGATTTGTGTCCAAATCCTCCATCCATCTGGTTTCTACACCTGCTTGTTCCTGCTCAGGGTCATGTGAATTTGTAGAAGGTTGCAGGTTCGACTGCTGGCTGGTGTCTTTTTATGTGCTTACATGTTTTCCTGTATGGGATGTTAGATTTTCTCCAGGTATTTAATTCCCTTCCACATTCCATAAACTCGTATGCTGGATTAACTGATGATTCCGATTACAAAATAAAAAGTGTCTCATTGTTTTATCTGGTTAAGAAGGATGTTTCACTTCAAATAATGAAAACAAAAGTTTGATTTATCTTCATTGTGGACACTAGATGGTCCTGCGTGTTCTGTTGGTGAAGATGTTTTCACTGTCCCCGTGTACAGTAACACCAGTCAGAGCAACAGCTCCAATTAAGCTGGAAACACGTCTGTCAAATGTGGACAGCTCTGTGGTGTTCTGTCCACTTCCCGCAGCGACTCTGAACCTTCTGTGATCTGCTACATGTTTTTTCGTGTGTAATTTTATATCAAAACATTTCTTTTTTTATTTCTGAAGGGGATCGCTCATCTATTCCGAGCGCATTAACAACATCTGCAACTCTCTCCAAAGCGGTAACTTTTCTTTTATTGGTTTCTATCGAGCTGAGAGAACCAAACAGCTGTTGTTGGTTCTGTTCTATTTCTGCAACCGGTACCTCAATCTCGCTGTCAAAGAAATGTCTTTATTTTTTATTTTGCTCTCTTGACCATTATTTTAGGGATTTCCTCTATGAGCTTTGAAGTAAGTGCTGTTACCAAATATGGCTAAATGAGGGCGTTTCTGTATGCAAATGACTGTGAAACCTGCATACGCACAAGTGTGATTTATCAACACATGATTGCGGAGGAGTGTGCGTACGAGTGGCCACCGCACATCTGATAAATCCGACTTTTGACTGTTCGTACGAACATTCTAAATTTCATGTGTAGGATAAAATATAGGACAGTTTCTACAAACGACTGATAAATGAGGATCCTGGAGTTTATAAATTAGATGGATAGATGAATATTATTCAGCACTGATTTTAAGACAGACATTCCGAAAGTGTACACCAGCAGATTAAATCATCTGTGTGGGGGCAGCTGCCATGGAGAGAACAAAGCAGGTGAATGTGAGCACAAAGAGACCCTTGGTGGACAGTTTCTATTCACATCACCAAAGTACAGGTACGTGTTGCAGAAGTATGAATTAAATCAGAGCTGCTTAAAAATCTTTCTGTATTACTTTGGTTTTATTTAAAGCATTTTATTCCAACATATACAGTGGGGCAAAGAAGTATTTAGTCAGCCACCAATTGTGTAAGTTCTCCCACTTAAAAAGATCAGAGAGGCCTGTAATTTTCATCATAGGTATACCTCAACTATGAGAGACAAAATGAGGAAAAAAAATCCAGAAAATCCCATTGTCTGATTTTTAAAGAATTTATTTGCAAATTATGGTGGAAAATAAGTATTTGGTCAATAACAAAAGTTAATCTCAATACTTTGTTATATAGCCTTTGTTGGCAATGACAGAGGTCAAACGTTTTCTGTAAGTCTTCACAAGGTTTTCACACACTGTTGCTGGTATTTTGGCCCATTCCTCCATGCAGATCTCCTCTAGAGCAGTGATGTTTTGGGGCTGACGCTGGGCAACACGGACTTTCAACTCCCTCCAGAGATTTTCTATGGGGTTGAGATCTGGAGACTGGCTAGGCCACTCCAGGACCTTGAAATGCTTCTTACGAAGCCACTCCTTCGTTGCCCGGGCGGTGTGTTTGGGATCATTGTCATGCTGAAAGACCCAGCCACGTCTCATTTTCAATGCCCTTGCTGATGGAAGGAGGTTTTCACTCAAAATCTTACGATACATGGCCCCATTCATTCTTTCCTTTACACGGATCAGTCGTCCTGGTCCCCTTGCAGAAAAACAGCCCCAAAGCATGATGTTTCCACCCCCATGCTTTACAGTAGGTATGGTGTTCTTTGGATCCAACTCAGCATTCTTTCCCCTCCAAACACGACAAGTTGAGTTTCTACCAAAAAGTTCTATTTTGGTTTCATCTGACCATATGATGTTCTCCCAATCCTCTTCTGGATCATCCAAATGCTCTCTAGCAAACCGCAGACGGGCCTGGACGTGTCCTGGCTTCAGCAGGGGGACACGTCTGGCACTGCAGGATTTGAGTCCCTGGCGGCGTAGTGTGTTACTGATGGTAGCCTTTGTTACTTTGGTCCCAGCTCTCTGCAGGTCATTCACTAGGTCCCTCCGTGTGGTNCATTAATACAGGTAACGAGTGGAGGACCGAGGAGCCTCTTAAAGAAGTTACAGGTCTGTGAAAGCCAGAAATCTTACTTGTTTGTAGGTGACCAAATACTTATTTTCCACCATAATTTGCAAATAAATTCTTTAAAAATCAGACAATGTGATTTTCTGGATTTTTTTTCCTCATTTTGTCTCTCATAGTTGAGGTATACCTTTGATGAAAATTACAGGCCTCTCTGATCTTTTTAAGTGGGAGAACTTACACAATTGGTGGCTGACTAAATACTTCTTTGCCCCNCAGGTGTACAGTAACACCAGTCAGAGCAACAGCTCCAATTAAGCTGGAAACACGTCTGTCAAATGTGGACAGCTCTGTGGTGTTCTGTCCACTTCCCGCAGCGACTCTGAACCTTCTGTGATCTGCTACATGTTTTTTCGTGTGTAATTTTATATCAAAACATTTCTTTTTTTATTTCTGAAGGGGATCGCTCATCTATTCCGAGCGCATTAACAACATCTGCAACTCTCTCCAAAGCGGTAACTTTTCTTTTATTGGTTTCTATCGAGCTGAGAGAACCAAACAGCTGTTGTTGGTTCTGTTCTATTTCTGCAACCGGTACCTCAATCTCGCTGTCAAAGAAATGTCTTTATTTTTTATTTTGCTCTCTTGACCATTATTTTAGGGACTTCCTGTATGAGCTTTGAAGTAAGTGCTGTTACCAAATATGGCTAAATGAGGGCGTTTCTGTATGCAAATGACTGTGAAACCTGCATACGCACAAGTGTGATTTATCAACACATGATTGCGGAGGAGTGTGCGTACGAGTGGCCACCGCACATCTGATAAATCCGACTTTTGACTGTTCGTACGAACATTCTAAATTTCATGTGTAGGATAAAATATAGGACAGTTTCTACAAACGACTGATAAATGAGGATCCTGGAGTTTATAAATTAGATGGATAGATGAATATTATTCAGCACTGATTTTAAGACAGACATTCCGAAAGTGTACACCAGCAGATTAAATCATCTGTGTGGGGGCAGCTGCCATGGAGAGAACAAAGCAGGTGAATGTGAGCACAAAGAGACCCTTGGTGGACAGTTTCTATTCACATCACCAAAGTACAGGTACGTGTTGCAGAAGTATGAATTAAATCAGAGCTGCTTAAAAATCTTTCTGTATTACTTTGGTTTTATTTAAAGCATTTTATTCCAACATATACTGTATCACCACAATTATGTATGAGTTGAATTAGATACTGTGATTTTTGCTGTGAGATTTCTGTACAGTAAGACTGCAAGAACTTCACTGAGTGTCGGCAAAAACGATCAAAGGTTTGTTTTCTTGTAGAATGTACATGTACATGTATGGAGAACACAAACTCTACACACATGTTAAAGTGATGTGGCTTGTTGTTATCACGGCACTTTGAATCTATAAATATATTTCATGTTTTTTTTATGATATGTTTTATGTTACATCCCTCAATGTCTACACGCTCACACAGAAACACACATGCATCAAATATGCAGGTTTTTTCCAACTTGCTGAAACTCGAAGCATCACCATCAGTGATGCATCAACCTCATACTGTTTGCTACCAACAGCAAAAGATACATCTCTGTGTTTTCTGTTGTTTTTTTTTCTTTAACAGCAGATAGTTTGAAAAGCCCAGGTACAAGTAACAGCCTTCATTAAGAGTTTGTTTCAGTTCTGAGCCTTCATGTGCCAAATCCTCACCTGTACATCTACAGTATGACAGGTGACTGTTGCTGCTATGATGGTTCAGAGGACTGAGATGCTTTCTCCATATATTAAGAAATATTTGTGGGGCAACATGTGCTGTCATGAAGTATGAATCATTGGAGATGTTTTCCTTTACCTCTGCGCTCCGTGGTTACCACCAAGGCATCCTGTGGTTCGCCCCAGCCCATCGCGGTGCGAGCTGTGAGCCGGAACCTATAGGTCTGCTCGGAGGAGAGTCCGGTGACAGTGAACTGGCGAGCATTGGAGCCCACCTCCACTGTGGTCCAACGCTGAGGGTCCCTGGTGTCAAGGCGGTATGAAATCTGGTAGCCTAAAAAAGAACAGAAGAAAAATGCAACTGGTGGGAATCTGTGAGGATCTAAACCTGTTTCTGTGAGGTTTTTGTGTTCTCTGGAACCAGAAACAGCCAAAATAAAACTTCAATCTGAGAAGATCAAACGTTTTCCTAAATAAAGAGAGACATCATTTTGATGCTGTGGGCTCCCTCAGTTTCATACACATCACATTCCCTTTGCCTGACATTATAGAAACATCCAATGTCTCCTCTGTAACCTTGGCAGTGACCCATGATGTACATGGCTTGTGTCTGTTTCTTGGTCTCAAGTGCATCAGGCCACGTAATAACACTAACATCACCCAACATACACACACACACACACTCACACACACAAACCACTGATCCTCATCCAAGCTTTCCACACGCCACTGACCACTCACAAAGACTTATATTACAAGGATTGTATTATACACCAAACACACACTCTCACGCATCCCCTGCGTGTCTACAAACTGCTAGAAACACACACACGAGATGATGTGATTAGGTCACACTGAGACTGTCTGGATAATACTCTGCTCAGAGGCACCTAATCTGGTTGTGTGAATGATAATCTCATCAGATTGTCTGACTATATGTTAATGTGAGTTCCGTGTGTGGAAGAATATAGGATAACAGCTAGATCACGAATGGCATCTAAACAACTGGGTCGAGACACAGCAGCGTTCTGTGCAAATCATCATTAGGATTTTGCTGCTCTGAGGTACGTGAAGTTAAATTTGGGTTACAGGAAGTGATTGTGTCGTGTTAACGAACGGCTCAGCAACCCAATAAGATCTAACATGTATCACAAACTGGGCTTGTGCTTGACAAGTTATGTTTTTGTTTTAGATCTTTTATAGACTCTACTTCCTTCATGTATGTTAACAATTACTACAGCTGTTTTTAAGGAAAATGATAAGGTAAACTGGTGTTTTTTTTGGTTGCTCTGGTCTGTTGTGATAAAGAAAGAGCCAAACAGAAAGGCAACGCCCTCAATTTACTGGTCCATCGATGTTCCAAACCTCACGCACGGCCATGAGACATGTATCATGAAAGAACAAGGATGCCCGTAAGCCTAATGGAATAAGCCCCAGTTTGCTCAATATTTACCAATCACATGAGATGAAACAGCACATCTAGTGAGTTATTATATAAACATCTTTAAAAACTCCCATTTTCCTCACAAAATCACAACACTAGATTTGTGTTTGTGTAAAACAGATTGTGTGAAATTGTTTCTACATGTAAACTGTTTTGTACTTCTGAGGGTTTAATTGCACTACTGTGACATAAGCATGAGTTAAGAAAGACATTAAGATAATTTTAATCCCACTTAACCCTGCTGTCACTGCTGTTTACCGGATGGGAAACTGCATGAACACACATTTTCTAAGCCTTCCTAAAATTTACAGCTTTAAAATGCTGTTTTGACATAAATGTCTGTTTTAAGTTAGAAACTGGGCGTTAAAAACGCTGAATAGCACCAGTCAAAAATACTGATACAAAATCCAATGTAGGTGCTGCAACCAATTAACATAACTGAAAGCAAAGAGACGGGAAGTTCAAAATAAAATGTTCATTTATATATTAGCTCACTGGTGAGCTTGTGGATTCTTCTAAACAGCTGATCAAAGGCCAAAACAACCAAACAGCTGGTGTGTTTTTATGAGTGCAGCGGTTCAGTCTCATACTACATTAAAATGGATTATATTATACAATACACCCCGATTGCTGTTGCAAATTATTATTAAATAAGAGACCATGGGGAAATTCATGTTAGACATGATCCTTTGGGTAATTAATGGAAAGTAGAGCTTGTCTGAATGCAATCTATCAAAACTGAAACCATGTTTCTATAAGGGGCACTGCAAAAAGGAAACTATAAAGTAATACATATATAAAGGGGTCAATGTTAAAAACATTGGAAAAGAAACTGTGGAAAAAAATGGTGTTTAATTACTTACATCAGATTTTGAGAAACTCGCTGCTAAAGTTTTAAGATTAAAGAACCTTCTTTGCTCAACACTTCAGAGTCTTGAATGGTTTTTTAAACGAGCAACACATATTGAGATTTCTACTGAAAGTGTTGTGCTCAAGTTTCAACCTTACACAAGATCTATTACTTCTATAATTATAAACAGTCTGAAAGCTTCAAGTCAGCCTCCTCCAACCCATTTCAGCTCTAAACATGAACTAAATGCTGCTCACACAGAAGTAATGTGAGCCAAATTCTTTACACACTGTGTCTATAGTTAAATCTGACAATATTTTCAAGGTGCAGTAGATTTATTTGAATCTTATTTACGTTTAGATTGAAAGCAAAGTTGTTTTAAATGATTATATTTGCATCAAATGAACATTTCTTCTTTATTTTTGAGAAACTTCTTGCTAAGGTTTTAAAATAAAAAGGTCCTCTTGTGTCATGCTGCCTATTTGTGATCTGTTTTGTAAGTTTATTCCTGCTTTCATTGCAAATGCTCCAAATTTATAATGTTCAATTCAAATCTACTCTATTCCATTTAGCTGATTTAAATGGAACTAATTGACAAGAAAATCAACTTAAAGCACTTTACAAAAAGCAATAAGTCAATCAAAACACAGTAATATAATCAGATTCAGTTTATCATAAAATGGCATTAAGCAAAAAGCTGTCTAAGGAAACCAGCAGACACGGAGACCATAGAGAAGAATAACTCTCTTTAAACAGGAGAACGTGTGCAAACTACAACATTTAATATGATATTTTAACCACTCTTATTATTTATGACAAATATTGTAAATATTACAGCTAATGCCTCATAAATTATAATTTGTGATTTATATTTATATATAATAAATTTTATATTTTCCTCCAGTGTCTAAGTTTTGTAAGAGTAACTTACAAATTTTAGTTGTGAATCTTTTGTTATTTTGTCCAATCTTGATTATAATTAGTATAGCAACTGTTTACAGCTTGAATTTGCACCTGGGATAGTCATTTCTGAGGAAACATGGATGCCTCGCTGCACTGTGCCAAGTCAGATTATGCACCTTCTGTGTTATTGTTTCTCCTCTGTCCACCGTCTGCACCAGTCCTCCGCTGAGAACTGAAGAAGAAACGAGCCAGTCACAATAATCGGTCCACTACAGATATTTGTATCTGCATAGACACACAGACACGAGGCACTCAAAAAGGACGCAGCAGGACAGCGTGTTCGTGCGATTAATAGAGCGGGATTTGCCCTTCTACTCATCCCTCTGTCACAGAGTGGTGTCGCACTAAATGTCCTCCCTCCAAAAGAATACAGTCACCCATCAGTCAAACTGTCCTGTTCAACCCGCTCCCCTGCTGAGAGGACAAATACCACCCATTTTCCTCTGTTCAGTATACACACACATACACACATACACACACTCATATCCCTCTGATCTCTATACACATCCTTTCTGCCTATAGACTCTTCTGTTCTCTGTGTTAGCAGCTTGGCAGCTCACATGTTCTCACCTGTCTAATCTGAGTCATGCTGAACTGCTGTGCTCAGAAATCCACCGATATTCATGAATCTCATCATGGTTTTATATATAAAGCTATTCTGGATTTGGAACGGCATTTTCCCTGTTTACTGGTTTCATAACTCACACAGAAACACACAGTGATCGATCATTTCTCTTCAGTTTGATGGCTTTTATGTACCTAAAAAAAAACATGGCTAAAAGTACTTTTTTTAGCATATATAAATTCATATTTGTCCTTCAGTAGGTCATGCATATATTTTTGTTTGGTTTTTATACCTAAAAGGATGCCATTGGGGAATGCAGGTGGCTGCCAGATCACCCTGACTGATGTCAGTCGAACCTCTGGAAACATCATCCGGACCGGGGGGCCTGGCACTGGGGAGAGAACAGAACAGGAAGCTGACAACTAAAATAAAGCAAAGAAGAGCTGCTTCAATGAGCTCCTTCTGTACAGTAATGAGAATATTAGCATCTGGGTCTTATATTCAGCTACATCAATGTGTTCACACAAATGTATGTACAGATAATACCCACCACACATAAACTCACACACCTACATACTGAGTGTCCTGCGCATTTTAAGAGGACACAGTATAGAAATAGTAGTTTTCTTTTAATGTCACACCAACTTTGTCTTTGCTGAGAAAGAAAGTACATGTTCCACCTCAGCAAATACATGTTAGCCTGAGCGTGCCTTCATTTCTGAGCATACAGTGTGTGTGTGTGTGTGTGTGTGTGTGTGTGTGTGTGTGTGTGTGTGTGTGTGTGACAAACAGGATAGAGGTTCATTATACACTGCCAGAAATTGACTTTGCCATTCTTGTTTTATCCTGAAATGAGAAAAACTTTTCAAACGTGACACTGCTTGATAGAGGGTGACTGTTGGTGTGTGAATGCATGTGAGCCTTCCTGGACGTGTGAGTGTGTGGTTATCATGTGCAGTTGTTTAATATGATTCCGATGAACGACGGAAGGTTGATGCATCCTGAAAAGTCGGTAATGGTTACTGTGTCTGTGCATCTGATGCTACATATTAAAACTTTGCCAACACGAATATCTATAATGACGACAGAGTTGTAAAGAATGGAAGAATAGCGAGAAGGTAGTAAATGTCTTGACAAACTGCTGGAGAGAGAGAGAGAGAGAGAGAGAGAGAGAGAGAGAGAGAGAGAGAGAGAGAGAGAGAGGTCAGTGATTCCTACCATCTTCTTTGGTTCTGAGCAGGACGGGGTTGCTGGGTGGTCCGTCACCGAGTCGCGTGTACGCCAGCACTTGCAGCACATACACGATGTATTTTTGGAGGGCACTGAGGAGCAGAGATAAATTTCCTTCTCCTTCTACCACCTGAACTTTAGAAGGACCTTCAGCATCTTTCTCAATGTACAAAACCTGTGCATGACAACATCAAAACGAGAGAAAAACACATTGGCTTTTGAGTTTTTAAAAGATAAGACTGTTTGCAAATGACCATTGTAAAAACAACCAAATAAAAAAGAGGATTCAGGATTTACCCAGTCAACTCTGGTCCATTCTTCCCACAGATGTACAAACAAAGCTGCTGGATTTAGTGCTTTTGAAGAACTTTCTTTTATCTAAACCGTATCATATCAAAGCGATAGTGTTTATGGTGTTTTCTAATCTCGTATCAGAACATGAGCATTAACTTTAGAATTTAAAATACAAAAGAGAATAAATGAAGATGTTCTTATAATTAATAAAATAACTATCAGGAAAGAAAAAGCCACTGATAAGTGAATTCCAACAGATCTGGTCTGAACGGCTTATGTGTTTTCATTCATTCATACATGCATTTCCCATGTAGGATTCTGGGTTTGATGCCTTGGTACTGTACAGTCATACCTATTACTATTATCACTGTTATTATCATTGTTGTTTTATTCCACACAACAGCTGTATACTGTTTTCTACTGCAGAAAATATAGACAACAAAAAAAATCAAAACTCAGTACATGATGTGTTCATTGGGAGGAACATCCTGTATGAAAATGTGCTCTTTCTTGTTCCTTTTATTTTTTTTATCCCTGTTCATGAACTTGAACACTTAAAACCAGTCGAAGAAAATGTCACCTCTAGCTTAAATGTCTGAAAATGAAAATAGACACAAGTCGTGCACAGCGGGGAGAAGGGGGGAACTTATTCAACATTTAGTGGGGGGTGGAAGGTGTTAAAGAGTCTCTGCTGGCAGCCACTTCCCATCTATTGACATGGCAGGCATGTTGCTCAGTGGGAGCGCTAGAAAAATCACTCAGATGTGGGGTGTGATGTGCTTGAGGCACGGTTGATGATGGCCTGGATTTCATACATTAAATTAAGAAATAAAGATATGAGGGGCTCATTTGTGTAACACAGACACAGCTGGTTTTTCTTTTCAAAATGTGTTTGTTTGTAGCACAACTGTGTCCTTGCAATGGAGATCAATCAAAAATCATTGTGCAGATTTGAGTTGTATTTGGGTGTAAAATAGGGATTGCACTCAGTGTCACACTTTGGCAAAAAAACTAAATGAAAAGTAGCATTGCAATAACGCATGTACTTGTGTTCTCTTGATGATCAAATTGAGATAAAATGCTGAAGGGTATTCACCAGAACATGTCAGATATGAAACCTTTTAAGTTTGCAATACTACAGATTTGTCCGCTTTACTTTGGAAAAACAAGAGAAGACCGAGCTGTAAAGTGAAACGTGTGGTTAGACTGCAGGATGTGTTCCTTAAGTGGGTTGGAAGTCTGGTCTTAAATACAAAATGCTGAATCTCCAAACCTCTTTCAGACTGAAAATATACCCACAAAACACAACCTTTCTTGCCAAAACTGCAGCTGATATTTTAGAATTACAGCTATTGTGCCTTCCAAAGCCTTTATGGATTATTGTCAGTTTTTTAAAATGTATAATCCATCTATTGTTTCACCTACATCCTGACACAAAATGCTGTTTTATCTACAGAGTGAAGCCTAATATTCATGTGTATTGTTCCGTATTTGCCCTCAAACATAATCACTGCAGCAGGGATCTGGTTAAAAGCAGCTGTGCTGGAGAAACAAACTGGAACTGTTACAGGATATTACATCATCTCAATCCTGTATCTGATTTCTATGTCTGTGTGCATTTCAGAGTGTGAGACTGTGACGTGTTGGAGGAAGTGATAATGGCTGAGAGGGTCAAGTGAGAATATTATGGTCAGCTTGAGTGTTTTATTCACCTTATACCCAAGAATGACTCCGTTCCTTTGTGCTGGAGGAAGAGTGGACCAGGTGAGCATGATCCTGGAGGAACTCACTGCTTCAGCGGTCACATTCACTGGAGATCCAGATGGAACTAAAGAACAGACAAAGAAACACACATGCACAACGCTCAGTGTGCTACTTGACTCTCTGAACCAATCTTCGATTTTACCTCAATCATCTCCCCCTCCCTTTCTCCCATCAATCTTCCCCCTCTCTGAAATTGAAGGAGTGAGTAAAGGGCAGGGAGAGGTGGCGAGATGAGAGGAGACACAGAAAAGTAATTGGAGCACTTTATTTCTCATCCATCTGCCTTCTTATGCCAGCTAGTAATATGTCTCACAGGCTTCTCTGTTGGACACTTGCAAACAGGAAGGAGGAGTAAATGAGGTCTGTCTTCATACATGATTCAGTGGTATGGGCTGCAGCAGCGGGGCTCCACGGTCCTGCTCCTATAGAATTGAAGGCTTGTATCTGAACATGGTACTGGATCCAGGGACTCAAGCCTTCTATTGTGACCTCAGTGGTGCTCGTGCCTCCCTGCACATTCTCAGTCCTGTTCTCTCCATCTCCAGCTGTCCTCCAGATGCGGAGCCGGTAGCCCACAGTCTCCGGGCTGCTGTTGTATTCAGATTCTGGAAGGGGCTGGAAGAAAACAAGGAGAAAAGAACACATTTAAGAAATTGGTTCTGTTAAGCTCATGTCACTGTTCTCCAAATGACATCTGAAGGAAAACGTACATATAAACAGTCGTTCATATGTACTTAAAAGATACCTGGTGCTGCTGTCAGGATCATTTCAAGGCAATTTATGTCATAAAAAATGTTAGAATTACTTCATCAGAATGTGTGACATTATCTTATTAAAACAGGCTCACTAATTTAAAATCATTTTATTGTCAAAGCTGTGATGTGCACGTGAATTGAAGAATTACACTGCAGAACAACGTTTCAAGAAGCTTCACTCATCAGTAATAACGATGTGATTATTTAAATTAGTATAAAAGAGCTTCCAGATCCAGACGGACAAAAAGGTGATGCTAACCAACGGAACATTATGGTGATTGACAGATTCCAGAGGAAGGCAGTAGTGATCCCAACTGTAACATCAAAAATAAGGAACACAATGAGAAATACCAAGTGTTGAATGAGGAAAGAGAGAAGTTGTCAAGGGCTCAGAGGTGCCAGTCGGTGCTGTGATCCCCTAACTAGGAGAGTGATCCCAGGAACAACAACAAAGCTCTCTGTCCAGAAGAGTGGAGTCCAAGGGACAACTAAGATACTGTGTAGAACCCTCAAGCTCTCTGGTACAGGACCCGAGTCTGACAGTGGAAGTAGGGGCACATTAAAATGATGAATTGATCAATATTAACACTAATATGAATATTAATTACATTGAATGAATAATTTATCATTATTTGATTCTTCTTACTTTATTTCCTGTTTCAGTGTTTGTATATCTTCTGATTAAATAATAAGTAAAAACACTTAATAGCAGGAACAGTACTGACAGCAAAGATGAAGCTAAAAATGTCAAGATTATTCTAATGAAGACCTCCACCAGGAGGTCATGATTTCACAAGGGTTTGTTAGTTTGTTTGTCTTTTAACAACTTATTATTGTTTTTTTATGAAAATTTCAGAAAAGGTCAGGAATGACCCAAAGAAGAAGTGGTTAGATTTTGGGGGTGATCCGGACCCCCGTCTGGATCCAGGAATTTTTTTAAGGATTCTTTATCATTGTGAGATAGAGCTGCTTGTAACATATCTGCATAGAACACCATAATAAATGGTTCAGGTAATTGATAAAACAATAAAATAAAAAAATTAAATAGGGTGAGTTCCCAACAGGTTCTACATGATACCAAGGTATCATGTAGGTCCAGAAAAAAGTAACCTTTGAATTTTTTATTACTGCAAGAACAAATGATGGTATAAACCTGCAGCAAACACCAAAGGATAGTTGAGAGACTGTGGAATCAGATATGTGTAAAAGATTTGATGTTCCTTCAAAGGTTCTGGAGCTCAATCCAGAAGAAAACCACCATGACAGAATAACTACTGAACTAATAATGAATTAAATTTATTTTCTCCCAACTTGATTTACTGTTATTGGTTAAAGATAAACCATCGTAGGTGGACACCTGCAGGCGCGTCCTCCAATCAACTCAAAATATTCTACCAGATGACCCTCCCCTTTTTCAGATGCCTTGTATGGGAGCAGTTCCAGATCTATGTGTAGCCCCGACTGAACACGGGGCGAGGCTACACATAGATACCTTTTCTTTCCCATTGCCTAGTTCTTCTCCACATCTCATGCTGTTACTCCATCCTTTGATCTTCTCCACATCACCTTAGACTCTTTATATTAATATGCATCATCTCAACAACTCATTGTTTTATAAATTAGTTAGATAAAAGTTCTGTTTGTCCATAGTATATAATTTTTGGACTATTTTAACCTGCATCGTAACGTGGCTCTTTCATGTTGTGCAACAGATATTGAGTGAGACACCCAGTCATTTTAAATACCCAAGTGATTTAGCACAGCTTAGCATTTAGGAGCCATTATACAGAATGTCACATTAGTTTTATTACCCTTAATATGCAGCTCAGAATAATAGCCTTAGCTAAAACCATTGTGATGGTTCCATTACAGCAGAAAACTAGCATAGCTCCAACTGAGTGCTAACGTACAGGTGAAATCCCATTAGCATGCGGCTCTGGTAGTCCGAAGTGTCTCAGTGTCTGTGTCTGATTTGACAGGCTCTTTTTCTCATTCCAACTCTTAAATGGAAAATACTCTGCTTTCCATTTACGTTATAATAGAAGAGTGGAAGGGGAGTTAAAAAAAAAAGGATGGAAGGAAAAAAAAAAGGAATGTGAGGAGAGTATTACATTGCAGTTTATGCTGGTAGCGGTCCAAAATGGTGAAGGGGAAATGTGACAGATTAGTCTGAGTAACGTTAACCAAGAGAGACACTGATTATAAGCTGTTCAGTCGTGCTGCTGCAGAACAAATATGCACATATAAGATATAAACACACAAGCATTTATGTTAAAATAAGAGCAAATACACAAAAAAAAAGGTCAGAAAAGAAACAAAAGAAATCCCAGTCAAATTAGCGCTATTTAAATGAGTGTAAAGGGGCAGCATAAAGGTTAATGATTTCACAGAGTTGGGTGTGTGTTTGAGTTGTGCGTGCATGTGTGTGTTTAACTAACCTTCCAGCTGAATCGTAGGCTGGTCTGTGTAGCAGAGACAAGGTTCAGGTTGGAGGGGTGTGTGTCTGGGGCGGCCTGTAGGGTTTGAATCAGCCTGGAGGGGGCGCTCATGGGACTGGCACCGACAATGTTCACCTGCTGCATCCTAAATCTAGTGGGAAACCAAAAAGTATATATTTGAAGCATTTATTTGTATAAAGTTGAGGAGTTAGTCTATGTCATAGAGTTTATCTCTGCTGAAGGAAATGGAGATAATATCAAGTCAAACTATAAATGCCCTTCACGACTTGCTCATATCAGTGCACCTTATCTCATGTTCTTTTTATTTCTTTAACATCGGCTGTTTACGAACTGATGGTTTCTTGTCTTTGAACTTTGTTCTCGACGCTGCCTGCAGATCTTGACTGACTCAGTCACATGGTAACCTGAAGCACCAGATGGTTTGTTAAACAGAACCATCTCAAAAGTAATTGGAAACTGTTTGGAGAAGGTACTTTAAAAAGAAACATGTAAGATGATTGGATGAACCATCTGTCTATTAACATCTGCCATGAGCTGGATTCAACCAGTCGCATCAGTGAAGTGGAACAGCTCTGTAAATCCATTTCTAAAGTCAGCTGGAGGAAAAGCAAACATATTTTTGTGTAGAAAGTTCTTTCATGTTGTTTTTTCCACCTTTCTTTCAGCTTTTCAGTCAGTTGGGATAAAACTTCTGTAGCCGAATATCTGCAAACCTAAAACACATCTATAACTAATGTCTGGTTAGCTTAATTACTTGCTCTGCAAGTAAAAAAAACCCCCAAAAATAGAAAGTCACAATGAGCAGTACCTGAAATGCAAACATAAAACACTATAACAAACCCTGTTACAAAAAAAAACATAAAACGAGAGACGTAAATAAAATAATTTGTGAGATTTCTAAGATTTTGTTGGCTAGAACTCCTGAAATCAATGGAAGCAAAATAATTAGCATGAATCAATAAATACAAATACATTATGAATAAATAAATATATAAATTAATTATAAATGTTATTATTATTAACAATACAAAATTATACAAAAAAGTCTGATTGGAAAATGTATAGGCATGCCACCCCCCCCCCACCGGCTCTAAAGGATCCGTTGGGGGTTCCACACATCAGCTTGTTTTATGTTAGGTATGAAATGACAGAATTTCCAAAGAAACAGGCATCAAAAGTTAATCAGTAAAGTGACAAAGATTTTTGTGTTTTTGAAGTTTATGTAGTGGCTTTCACTCTCTTCCGTTTGGTTATTCCATCGTAATACTGACAAAAAAATAACAGTTCTTATTTTATCGTGGTAAAAAAAAACTATTTTGACTTTTTGGACTTATACTCAGGAGTTTATTTTATTTGTTTCAGTAGTTCCACAAGTAAACTCCTCAGCTTAAACTCTAAACCACAAGCCAGTATTTAAACTTGTAGACACAAACACATCCATGAGGGAGTCTGTTACTTTTGTTACTTCTAAATGCTGAAATGCTCGTTGAAGCTGCAGCTGATAAAATATGTGATTGGCAGGCTGCGCGTGAGAGACTACATCTATGAGCTGTTTTCCCTGTGATGGGAGAAGGAGAGCTAGGTGTAACAAGAGACCTAAAGCAGGGGGATAAGAAACACAGACAAGTGCATCACTTCATCTAACATCCCAGAGGTGTTGCAGCGACAACAAAATCCCTGTGATTGTATGTTCAATGTGTGCATACGCACCAGAATCCCATCACAGAAAAAAAAAAGCAGAGATGTGGAGGGTAAGAGGCGGTCAGAGACGACAGACTGATAAAGAGAGAGGATAGACAAACAGATAGGAGGAGAAAAGGACAGACAGAAAGATGAGAACGAGCAGCGGCTCCTTTTCAGAGGGGCAATGGATCACATTTACAAAGTGAAACCTCTTCACAGCTCTTGAAGGAGGAATTACAGACACGTCTCTCTCCTCATCTACTTTCTGTCCTACTTGTCTTTTATTCTTTGTCTCTTCTTCTCTTTAATGCTTTCTGCTGCCCTTCCAACTTTCTCATCAACTTCCCTCTCCCCTGCTCTCATCCCTCTACTCCGCTCTCTTCCTTAAGCTAGTTGCAGGAGGGTAATAAGGATCTGCATGCTGCAGCTGTGAAGGTGCTGACAAACAGAAAAGTCTCGGGTGGAACTGTCTCTCCGTGAGCCTGTGTGATTTATCGAATTTCACCTGAGCCTTGCAATACTGCAGAAACTGCTGGAGAGTGAGATGTGTGGAAGCTGGTAGGTATTTGTGTTTGCTGATCACCTGTACTGAGTGAAAGGAGCGAGGTCGGGGATCTCCAGTGTGTCTGCATTTGGTTGGTTGTCCTTCTGGTACACGACTCTCCACGGCTCCTCCTTACCATCTTTCTTCACCACCTGGAAGAGAGGACGCATGTTACAAAGCAGTTGTTCTCCTGCTGTGCGTCACTGATGGCATTGATCACAGACGTGCTCATGCAATCCAAACACACACTCACCTGTCCTTCAATTATCCACCTCGATATGGCGGTTTTTCCATCAGGACCAGGGTGGAATCTCAGCGTTGCTGCCCGGGGGCTGATGTTAGAGATAACCAGGTTAGTGGGAGCCCCAGGAAGCTCTGCAAACAAACAGAAAACTGTTTACATACAGCTGCAAAGTAAAATCAAAACTGAGTCCTTATCCAGCAAACTTGAATAGGATTGTTAAAATCACAAGAGTGATTAACACACCTGTCAGACCTGTCTGATTGTCTGACACCTGTCACATGTGACATGTTTATGCGAGATGTCACTGTCACAGTTTGAATGGTTGTAAAACCTGGAAGAAGAGACAATGTTGTGTTGGAGGTATTAGAGAGATGAAACCTGGGGTCGACTCCTATTTAGTGTTGGTTTGTCTTGTTTAACATATACGGCTTCCTTCACTCCTCTTTCAAACCATCTGTCCTCTCTGTCTAAAATGTGGACATTACTGTCCTTAAAAGACCATCATCACATGACAAATGATTTTAGCTAAAAATAAACTACTTAAACAATATTTAATTGTAAAAAAAAACTACTTAAACAATATATCATTGTAAATTTGTAGTAATATGAGATACTTTTAGGTGACAAACATATTTAAAATATTGAACGTAGAGAAAATATTATAGATGCACAGATACTGATACTGGAAGCGAGGTGGATACATTCTAATGTACTCGTAATACCATGAATCAATAATGTGGAAACTGTAATAATTTCACAGAAAATGTTTATTTTTCACTTGAAATTTTAGTTTTGTTGTTCATTTTTTAAAATATTAAATTTTTTCATTGAGTTCACCATCATTTGTTGTAACAAGCGGAGACGAAAATAAAACCTGTCTCCCAATTCATTGCATTTTTTTCATGTGGTAGAAGTATCGGCATTGGTACTCGGCATCAGCAAGTATTCAGATCCAAGTATCGGTATCGTATCGGTTTGAAAAATGTGGCATTGTTGCATCCCTAGAAAATACTGTCAGAACTTTATTGTGGTTTGTCTCTGATAGACAACAACTATATAAAACATATTTCTATCTTTAGCAATAAGAAATAAACAGAAAATAAAAATACAGAGCGGCGCTTGTGCTACAGCCACTGCATTTTCTCTGTAACAGTATTTATTTATTTATTTCTTTTCCAAGGTCGACAGTACAATACAGAGAGAAAGGATTAACCTGAACAGGAGTGAGGATGATGTGGAATCAAATGCATGGTCCACTATATTCCATTTAATGCCTATAAATGTCTGAATAGGCAGCAAAGCTGTGAAATTACATTTGACCCATTCTCATTTTGACTTTGTTCCATCACCATGGTGATAATAAGAGACAGGAAGCAGGCACTTTGGCTGACCAGCTGTGGCACAACTACAGTGGAGAAGAACACATGAGGACTTGAGTGAAAAATGATTAAACTCACAACTGGTCCCCGTCACACAGATAATATCCTGTAAAAAGACTGAAACTATTAAAGAAACTTAAAAAAGAGCAGATTTTTAATTTTTTTTCTGCTTCCTGAAAAATCCTAAACCATATAAACACCTAATATTAAAAGCTGTTTACTGCAGAAATTGTAAGAAAAGATAATTAGACAACACCTGTTATCCCCAGCGGGGAAAAACGTTCTGCACTTGAAAGCCAAGCTTGACAGTTTTAATAACTGGAGAAAAGAATAATTGGAATCTGATTGAACAAACAGTACAGAGAAAATTCTGACAATAGCACCACTGATGTAACACGGGTTTGTTCATTGGCATTTGCTGCTAAACACCACTCACTACACACTGAATTGCTTCTTCAGTCACATTCAAACTCAGAGTTGCACTGAACTACCGCCGAAAAGAGCCAGATAACACCAATTATTTTCTCCTGACCATGTTTTATAAGCCTGGAATAAATTGGACAGAAATAATAATAGATTGTACTTGCACAATTCAACCACCAATTGATATTTAAATATATTTTTTTACATGTCAAACTTTCAAATGCCACACACAATTTCTAACTGCCTGTGAAAAGACATGTTGACAGCTGCTGAGTTGTATTGGCATTAGTCAAGCTGACGACACTCGATGACAACAGCTTTTTAGAACTGTGTGTTAATGAATCAAATACTTGACAGCTTGTTCCTGTCAATTATACTGACATTTTTAACAATCAACACAATCTACTTAGCGCTAATCTGTCCAACTCAAACAGAACAAAAATAAAACCCACTTTTAAACACTTTTCTGTTCAGTTTGGTAAATATTTGGCATCTCAGTAATAAAGACCAGATCTTGCAGTGGTGGAAATGGGTCATGAGAGTTTATTTGCCATGTCCATGTGTGTTTTGTGGACCTTGAGACGGCTTACGACCACATCACCTGAGGCATTTTGTAGGGGTTGCAATGGGAGTATAGGGTGCAGGACTGCATTCTCTGTTCAAATCCCCAGAGAGGAACAGACTCTGTACATGGACAGAGTTTCAAGGTGTAGTCATGGACTTAAAGGCTGTCTTGTTTGGAAACCTCCAGATCTCATTCCAGGTTTTAGCAGATGATGGTGTCCTATTGTTGTCTTCAAGCCATGACTTTCATTTTGACCTTAAAGCTATGCACATGGGTGGTGTGAAGAGGCCGGGGTGCGAGTAAGCCCCTCCAAATCTGAGGCATTGGTTCTCCATCAGAGAAGGATGGAAAGCTTCCTCTGGGCTGTGAGAGAGTATACTGTATGTCTCAAGTGGAGGAGTACAGTTTTATTGGTGTATTGTCCTGAAGTGAAGGACAAATCAGGGCTTTGTCTGCAGTAATAAGAATGTTGCTCCAGTTAGTTGTGTTGAAGAAGAGGCTGAGCTAAAAGGAATTTTTTTTTTTTTTGTCCATTTATGTTCCAACTATCACCTGCATTCATAAGATTGAGATCATGACTGAAAGAACAAGGTACTGGATACAAGCGGCAAATTAGCAAATTAGCTTCCTTCATAGGGCTTAGCCCTATGAGCTTCATAATCCAGGGGGAACTCAGAGTAGAGCCTCATCAAAAGGAGTCAGCTGATGTGGTTCAGGCATCCTGATAAGATACATAATGACCACCTCAGTCTGGAGGTTTTCTGGGAACATGCTGGGGAGTAGACCCTTGGGCTGATGCAGAATTTACTGGAGGAGTAATACAGACATGCACAAAATTGCTCATACCCTTCTGTTATAGAAATAAAACCCCAAAATAGTCATTGAAATAATGGGAAACTGACAAAGGTAAATATAATAATAATAATTTATTACAAATCAACAAATGAAAATTAGAAATTGTGTTTGAGCTCCTTCCACAGGTGATTAACAGGAGTTAGATTAGGTTTTATAGAATAGCACTCCATAGTAGTCCAATGTTTTATTCTTAGTCATTCTTGGGTGTTTTTTCTTTTTTTTTTGTCAGATAACTTTCAGGTGTTTATAGAATATGAGATGTTTTTCATACCTTTCTTTACTGACAGTTTTGATGGCTCACTGCAGTCTTCCTCAGAACGTCATCTGAGTTGTTGTTGCTGTCATTTAACAGCTGACTGGTCAGGTAGCGCTGTCGAACCACACCCCCAGAACAGCCACGCCTCTCCCACACTGTCGTTAGAGGTTGGAGTCCCAGGTGTGTGACAGGGTGTACGCTCGCTGGATCTCAGCAACAACAAGTCAGATGACGCTCTGAGGAAGACAGCAGTGAGCAGTCGAAACTGCTAAGACAGCTCTGGCTTTCTCTGGTCCATGTTCAGTGTGGTGCGCACAGTTATACTAAATAAACCAAAAGCCTATTTGTTCCCTTTAAAAAGGCAAAATGGATGATGAAAAGCTAGTCAACACTTGTCATGCTAATTACAGGAGACACCCTTAGTTTTACATGTCCGTATGGCCAAACTTTTTTCAGAGACACCCTCATTTTTATCCAGGCTGGTTTGATTATTTTTATTTTTTTTAATTATTCTGGTGAACCTCAATTAAAAAATGAGGTCTAATTTTCATTTGTTGATCTTTGGTAATTATTATTATTAGTTTTATTACTTTTGTCAGTTTCAGGTTATTTTAGGGACCACTGGGGTATTTTATTTCCTTAAGGAAAGGGTACCATTAATTTTATCCACATCTGTCTCTATAGCGGGGGATATCGTGGGATGCCCCAGGAGGAGGTGGAGAGTGTTGATGGGAAAAGAGACGTCTGGGTTACATTCCTGGTTCTGTTACCTCTGTAACTGGACCCAACAAGTGGTGGAAAATGGATGGATGGATGGATGGATGGATGGATGGATGAATGATGGATGGATGGATGGATGGATGGATGGATGGATGGATGGATGGATGGATGGATGGATGGATGGATGGATGGATGGGGTGAGATTTACTGTGCTCCAGTAATTCCTTCTGTAGTATTCAGAGTGCTGAACACGACTTCACACACATCTGTTAAACCTACTTGTAAAACCGAATGGTAGCAGAAAGGTTTAATAAAAATATCAAGTGGATTTTCAGTTGTAATTAAATATGATTATCTCCAGTTTTCTTTTTGCACCACGAGAGAATTTACAGATTAAAAATTACCAGTGTAAATGCACACAGATAACTTGTTAAGGTTATAATCTGGAGATGTTGACTTCTGCTGCTGTTCTTAGATGAGTGACAAAATTCTCTCAACTCCATGAATTCATGAATAAATAAGCCAGAGAAGAATCTGTATTTGGTGGATCTCTCTCCACTGTCTCCCACTTTCTCTCTGTTCATTCTTTAGCTCCTTTTTTTTCTTCCTAATCTTCAGTCCTTCGTCTTTCTTTCCCTCTTTTGCTTTCATGAATTAATGAATAACCTCTGAATCCAAGAACTGTCTGTATCCATCTTGCTTTCACTTTTTATGCTTTTACTCATAAATTAGTTATTAGAAAATGTTGGGACAAAAAAATCCAGCTTGTATGAGTTGTTTTTTTTTTTTGGTCTTCTCTCCATTCTCTAACACTTCGAAACAGTCTGTTTCTAAGAGACTTCGGTCTTCTGCATTTTCTGTTTTTCCATCATTTTCTCTCTTGGTCTCTTTACTCTTTTTCAACCCTCTTGTGATTGTCTTTATGCTCTATCTCATTATTTGCAGCATTTTTTCCACATTGCCATTTGCAGTTAATCAGCACTAATAATGACTGCAGCTTGGCTCAAGTCCAATCACATACATTTGTCATACACACAAAAGAGTTTTCTTTTCACGGCATACCGAGGGCAGACTAAAGCTCCCTCTGAGTTATTGTGAGCGACTAACTTTTGTCTGTGACTGAGAATGTGTGTGTCTGCAGTGTGGGTGATGATTCATGGATGCACGGTAACAGCCACTTATCAGCCCGAGGAACGACAACGACATCATGAGAGCTCATCGCTCATATTTACTCTGCTACAGACACAAAAGAAGAAAGCAGACTTTAACATCCATTTTCAGAGGTTTGTGCATGTGTGTGGATCTTATTTGTAGCACCTGGTGGAACTCCGGTAGAGATGGTGGAAGAGGTGGCCGCGCCCTGTCCTGCAGCCGTCAGCGCGGCCACTTGTATTGTGTACGCTGTGGTTGAGGTGAGGCCTGTCAGCTGGTACTGCAGAGTCGAGTTGGACAGGGAGCGTTCTTCACGACTTGACTCTACACTGGGTACTTCCCACCACACCGTGTAGCCTGCAGGGTGCAGAGGACATGCTGGGTGAATAACGGTGCATATAGACATGAGGAGCCACATAAAGACAAACAATCCAATGTGTAATGAGAGGAGCTAAGCCAAAACAGAAGGAGAGCAGGTGGGTGGAGTAACGAGAGTCAAAATCCCTGTCTGTCCCCTCACATCTTCACAGTCATACATCACACTCCACCTCCCTCAGATGTGTGTGTGAGCAGGGTCTGTGTGGAAAAGCCCTGAGGAGAGCCAGTGGTCCCTCATCTATCTCTGTGCTCACCAGGTGCTGGATGAAAAGCAGGTTGAGGAGAAAAGAGTAAATGTGCAAGGTGACCTTGATTGAATACCTATTCTCCCACTCCTCTGAGTGTGTAAGCTGACTGTAAAGGCACCGCTGCCTTGTGCAGGTTCCTGATGAATGTTGGACATGATGCCTCAACAGACACACACGGAACGCAACTGCTTAAACCGCAGCAGCTTGTTGTTCTCCACAGCGTGATTATCTGACAGAGAGTTATAGAGGAGCAGAGACATAATAAATGAAGGGGTTGTCTTGAGCTCCATGATGTGCCACACAAACAACACCCTGGGTGTGAGATGATGGCATGTTTTAGTGAAAGTGTGAGAAGACATACTGCAGAGGGGAAGGATTAGCTAATGATAAATCAGTTACACACAAAGATAAAGTCAGAGATAGAGGGAAGTCTGTAGATGTAAGAAGACTTGGGCTTGTAGCTCACTGCTATTGACTAGTTGGACATATAAACAGTGAGAAAATATGAGGATTTTCACATGGAATCACTTTGGACTCATAGTTAAGACAATTTTACGTGTACTGAAACTGCAAGAAACTGAAAAGTTGAAGGTTCCTCTCAAAGGAGTAATTCAAAATTTTCATCAAAATTAGTGATTTTTAAAATGACTCTTTTCCTCCTGAGAATAATAATCCTGAAAATGACTGTCATATTATTTTCCATCACTGTTTATTAGTTTGGTTTTTTAACAATTCACAACTCAAATTTACTAGAAACTTAACAGAAACAGAAACTTTAAATGGCATGTTAAGATTAAGTTTTTCTGGTTTTGAACAGAAATTAGGTGCTTATTTAGAATCATTGAGCTCTTTTGTATTTAGTCTCCTAACCTTTAATGATGCCATTCTTTTCTTCAGGCTCCACCCAGCTGACTCGAAGTGATGTGTCCAAGATTTCAGTGAAACTCAGGTGACGAACTGGTCCAGGTTCTAAAAAAAGATAAATAAAACACAGGCGTGCATCAAATAATACTAACAAAAATGTTTAAAACTAATCTCATCCTTACAATTAATTATATCCTATTATATTAATTATATACTATTATCACATCTGTGTTATCTATGTTTTCTTTTATCTTTAGAATTTAACTTTATTCACCACCACCTTGTAACATGTGCACTGACCAGCACCCCCCCCCCCCACACACACACAGATGTAAGAAAGCTTGTCGTTTTTCATTTCATCCACGGCTCTCTAACCTCTCTCCCTGCAGAGCGATTAAGCTATTCATCTGAGACATTCAATAACACTCACACACAATCACAATCACACGCACGCACACATGCAAAAAAGCTATCATCAAGCAAGAATTACACCCACCGTTAACCCTGCAACACGCCCAGCAACCAATCAATACCCGTCCACCGCTGTGGGTATATGAGTGTGTGTATGCGTGGCTTCTAATATCCTTTTCCCACTCAATAATTGCTGGTTGCTAATAATTGCTTGTCTGTCTGCCTATAGGCTATTGTGTTTGTGTGACAGTGGGATTGTGTGCATGTGCTCTTGTAACTGGGAGTGGCGGCTATTATGTTTATCCATGGAACAGTGGGCTATAAATACCAGCACGCATGAAAACATATGAATCAATTCCCTTTAAAAAGACCCAGCAGACAGAACGAAGGGAAACTCAGAACAAAGAAATTAAAAAAAGGAGCAAAAGGCAAAGTCAGAGTCTGAGATACAAAGAGTTTTTTGGGGAAATAGTGTTTACTGTAGATTGTGAACACAGCTGCGTATTATACTTTGAAAAACAGCTGGATTCAACAGAGAGATAGCCAATACAAGATCATTATCATCCACAGGCGGATAGAGTTTTCATTGTGTTATGAACACACATTGTAACATATGTGAGGCAGTTAGTGTGTGTGGTTGTATACTCACTGTCCTCGTGTGTCTGCAGCAGGATGGGGGGGCTGCGGGGGCCATCTCCAGGTGTGGTGAAGCAGAGGGTGGAGCCAAAGTACCAGGTGAACTTCTTGAGCCCGCTGACTAACCCCGTGTGCCGTGAACTGGGGTAGTCAGGAGTGATGGTTACTATGGTAACGGCCTCTGGAGCTTGCTCTGGCCAAACCAGCAGCTGTGTCATACCAGGAAAAAAAAAAACAATAGCAGCTGACATAAACAACATCTAATAAATCTACCCGAAATCCTGCAGAGTTACTCAATTTATTGTCAATCTCAGTTTTCTAATTGCTTGTTTTTCCCCTCCATCATTGTTGTTTTAGGAGCTACAGGCCAGTGAATCCATTCCTATAATTTAGACTGTGAAACAAACACATTTGTACCACATTGTATTGATATGGTGCATATTTTCAAATTAGTTTAAAAATCACAAATAGCAAAACAAATTTAGGAGAAAGGCAAAAACAATTTTTAGGCTTCATTTCCTGGAACTGATATTTGCATTCCAGATATTTAGTTATTGATTGTACCTTATAAACACCGTCAGTCATAACAGCTACAAAGAAAAAAACTGTTTTTATTTTTAAATATCTGCTGAATTTAATTCAAGTGTTCCTTTCTATAATAAGACTTTACATTTACAAATGGCACTGTGGTTAGCCATATTACTTTAGGTACAAAAACAAAGTGCAAAATGTCTACATTTATTTATTCACAATTAAAGATAACCCACAGGCAACATTTTGATGTGGATTTCATATTTATATTAAGTTAAATAAGTGCCAAAATGGGAGTTTTAACAAAGTTTTGTCAGAATGGAAGTTTTTGCTTGTGCAATCGAATTGCAGGCTGGAAATAAAGATGATATTGAGTTTATTTTTCTGAGGATATTTTTTTTGGAGCCAATTACTGGTTAGAGTTGCATTTCTAAGAACAGAAAAGTAAAGTTTCTATTTGCATCTGTGCTGTAGAAGTTCTGAAAACAATCTTTTTTTGCTTCGTGCAACATAGTTTTTGAACTCAAGATGCTAAACCAAGAAGTGAGCAGAGAATGTGTCTTATTTAGTTCTAACAGAGACATTAATGTACAAACAGTCCAAAACAACTGGAGCCAAACCTGAAAACAAGACCTAACCTAAAGCCTTTAAGTAGCATCCTGATCTCTCTGTCTGAGGAAAACCAGAGCGATGCAGACTCTGGTCTTATCCGTCTGTTTGTGGGCGACTACAAACAGGTGAAAAATGTGTTTGTTTGGCTGAGGCAAACCCCCCCCCAAAAAACTGGAAGCTTGCCTGTTCTGGACTGCCCAGCAAGGACTCACATGCATAATGTATGAAGAAGTCAAAATGTTTATGTTCACCTTTTAAATAAAAACACTCTTGAATCTAAAAAACCACTTGTTTGAGATTAATTCTGCAAATGATCCACTTTGTTCGGCAATAAAAGAACAGAATTCAGATCTGTCCTTTAACCAGAGTTACCGTGAGACATTGGAGCGGCGGCTTTTTCCTCTCCCCCTTCAGGCTACACCACTGCACCAAGTCTGTCATAGTAAAATAAGGTTCTCTAATATGATCTTTTTTTTTTAGCACGGAAAAGTTTGGGTGTATTAAAGACGAGGAGATCTGATATCCTCAGGCGTCCTGTGCCACTTCACTTTCTCAGAGTGCAGAAAGAATTTAAGTTTTCTCTTATAGTCAGGAAATCATTTTGAGCTGAGTTGCAAAAGGAAATCTGAAGATTTCTAAAAAAACACAAACATTGCAGTAATGTGCCCATAACAGTCTCTGTGATAAATAGATGGACAGTTTTATAGATAGACGGTAGTAAACGTTATTAGACCTGCAGCAGGATAAAGTCACTGTCAAGGGCAAACAAGTAGAAGACGTGAAACTTGTGAGAAGAGATTCTTTTTTTTCTGGCAATGACTTTGGAGCTATACTGTATTATTAACAGTATTGTATATAGTTAGTGATCTGTGGGGGAGATGAAATGAGACGAGTCTCTGCCTCGTATCCACTTTTAATTAATATTATTATCTACTGGCCTTTCACCAGCACTACACTCCCAAAGATGCACACCCGCGTGTGAAGCCGCACAGAGAGGCTTCATGGATTTGGAGTGGTAGAGCCTGACTTACACAGGCAACATCTAACAAGAGAGTCTCATCAAAAAGATGGAAAAGCCATATAGTATTTATCAAGCAACAAAGACAACAATATCCGCACCGTAAAACAGTCTCCTGCATGGACCCAGAGATGCAAAGCAAGAATGTGATACATCTTCTTTGTCATGTTAATCAGTTCCTCGAGGGTCGGTTACCACAATAAAGACAAGAATAAATCCCATTGCAGAACTGGTACATGAAGATCACCCACACAATTCATTCCTCATCTCTCTCATCATGCTTTTCATTCTCCCGCTTCCCAAATATTATCTCTATCTCTGCTTTCAATCAGTCATTATTTCTTACTGGAGCTGACTCCAGACTGGCTAAGTGTGTGAGTAAATAACAACAAGGCGACTCATGAGAAACTGATCTTTGCTTTGCAAGTTCTCTTTTTAAAGTTGACTCATACAATCATTACAGTATGTGGTGATTTTAACAAGCACTCATTCTGTTTTTTTTTTTTAAACTTATCTTGTTTACTGTTTAAACTACAATCAAATCTATTACAGCCCATAATTGAGCATTATCAATTTTGTGTGTGGAGATATACTTTAATCTACTTTACGTTAAAAAAACTTTTTTTCATAGAGAAAATAAAAAACTATTGTTGACAAAAAAAATAAATAAATAAAAAATCTGGCCCAAATCTGCCAGGGGGTTGCACAACATTTACTAACCCAAATCCTGGTTTTGTGCCTCCATCTAATTCATAAATCTCTCACAAAGGGACAGTTGGGCCTCGCTCTGCTCTGCCAAACACTGCTTGTTGCAGATTTGACTAATACTTCCTGTTAACTGAGAGTTGGTGATATTTATGTCTCAGGAAAAGAAACAGAGGAAGAGGAGCAATCGGCTGCACTGCTGCTTTCACAAAACGAGAGCAGAACAGAGTCTCTGACTTTCAAATGCTGTAATGAATCCAGTGTCTTCAGAGATATCCTGTAGAGGAAAGTTTATTATTAGGGATGCAACAACATGAACAGATTTTTAGCGTTATACCTTGTATCCCTGGTTGATGCCGTTAATGAACTGCTGAGGCGGGGGGTTCCATGTGAAGCGGATGGTAGTTGAGTTAATAGCAACAACTTCCACTTCCTGTGGAGGTGCTGTGGGAACTAAACACAGATACACAAAAGAATAAAATGTAACTGTAATGAGTTGAGCTACAGGAAAAGGAGGAGAGATTTAAACTACACTGGGAAAAAAAAGCCCAGTGACTTTTCCCCAGAGTAATGGTGGTAAATATTCTATACAGCTTTACTGTTCAACATTTAATTTTGGGTTTTGTCTCATTTTTTTAATTAAAGATATCTGCTACGTCTGCAAAAGCTAAATGCCAAACCTCCCTTCATGTGCTTTATTACAAATGACCTAATATCTCAAAATAATCACATCTAATATACAGTATTTTTCACTAATGTGTTTTGGATTTTAGTGTCTCTGGAATGACTTAATATAATGAAGACAGTGATCTATTACTGACTGACTGTAAAAAAAAAACGTTGGATCTTTGGATTAGTCCTGAGGCCAGTTAACTTTTCCAGCACTAACCAAGTGACCCCTTTAACCTTCATCACCCACATGGCGTTACAGCACACAGCTACATTATTTATTGATTGAAAGCAGAATGAATCTCATAAATGAATTAGTGACATTTCATCCATATTAATATTTTTACTAACAACCAGCACTCCAGTGATTGAGCACTGCACTTGCATCCTTTATTAGAAACACTATTCACTCCCTTCTAAACGCCCTCATCTGTCAGACCTCACGCCTCCTCCTTGTAATCAGCTTTCTGTTAAATGTGTGAAAATCTAAACCAAGATCACCCAGATGAAATTACTAGGACATTAATGGCGTTGTTTGTTTAAGCTTTAAACATCTCCTGCTACACACAGCAGTTCTGCTTTTGGGAGTGAGGAAAAAAAATGTTATTATTATTATTATAACCTTTTTTCATAAATAGATGAGGGTTTTACTTATTGGTGGCAGAAGTAAAGCATCAAGGAATCAAAAATCAAGATAAAACAATGAAAAATTCTACAATTGAACTATGCACTTAAAATAAAGCCGAATCTGCATAAAACTTAGACACCCATCATTATTCATTCATGAATTACCAAACAGTGAGACGGACAGAAGACTGAGCACAGAGAAATATGAGAAGTAGCTGCAGGAAAATACAAATTATGTCTTGTATCTTGTACAAAATGTAGATTATTAACTTAACATAAAAAAAATCAAGAACTATTAATACTTTAAATTCTTTGTCTTTTGTGATCTGACAACATTTTATTTAATCGATTCAAAGACTAAGCTGGTGTCTTCTCCTCTGTTCCATCCTTATCCCTTTTCTTTGTGTCAGTGTATTCATCTTTCTTTTTGTTTAGATCTTTAGTTGTTGTGTGAAATATATCAGAACAGCATTTCACTGAGAGAAAGAAGATCTATGATGAATGAATATTAAAGCCACAGAGAGAGAAAGCGGGAGAGAGAGGAGTGACAGTTAATCGTGCATCCGTGTGTGAGTCTGTGGGCTCGTCATGGTGATTACATAGTAAAGGGTTTATGCTGATGCTTGAAACCCACAGAGTGGCAACGGACTGTTGCATGATGGGAATGCCCTTTAAATCCTGTATTTCAGCTAAAGTGGCCTGATGACACCCCCACATACAAATGCAACCCCCCCCCCCCATACACACACACACACTTTTTAGTCCCTTAATAGAGACACTTCTTTAGTACCTGGTTGGACCGTCTCATACCTTCAGAACTGTCTGATATCTTTGTGGCTCAGAATCAACAAGGTGTTAGAAACATTCTGGTCCATAGTGACGTGATATCATCACACAGCTGCTGCAGATGTGTCTGCTGCACATTCATGATGTGAAATCTCCAGATCTGGTGACTGTGGAGGTCGCTGGAGTTCAGTGAACTCATTATCATGTTAAACAAACCAGTTTGAGATCTGAGCTTTGTGGAAGTATAAGATGGTTCACAGTGGTTATAAAAGCATGGACACGGTCAGCTATCTCCCCCACACCATGACACCACCACCACCAGCCTGAACTGTTGTCTGTTACCTGTGTGAACTGTAGCATCAGTTTCCTGTTCGGAGCTGACAGGAGCATCACCTGGTGGGATCTTCAGCTGCTGTAATCCATCTGCTTTAAGGTTCAACATGTTCTGCATTCAGAGATGATGTTCTGCATCTTGGTTGTAACAAGTGGTTCTTTCAGCCACTGTTCACTTTCTGTCATCTATAACCAGCCAGTCCTTCTCCTCTGACCTCTGACACCAACAAGGTGCTTTCACCCACACAACTGCAGCTCTCTGGGTATTTTCTCTTTTTTGGGCCATTCTCTGTGAACCTGAGAGATGGTTGTGGGTGAAAATCCCTTTCTGAAACACCCAGTCCAGCCTATCATACAACTGCAAAAATGCCCCATTGAAAATTACTTTTTAATTTCTTCCTCATTTGGATGCTCATTTTAAACTTCAGCAAGTCGTCTTCACCACATCTAGATGTCTAAATGCATTGAGTCGCTGTCATGTAACTGGCTGATTAGCAATTTGTGTTAACAAGCAATTGAACAGATCTACCTATTAAAGTGGGCAGTGAGTGTGTGTGTGTGTTTTTTATATACACACGTTCAAACTGTAAAAGAGAGCAAACTAGCATACTGAAAAATGAAAGGGACAAGTGGGGGCAAGAAATGATGCCAAAGAGTGAGAAGACAGAGAGAGAGACAGAAGATTAATTGATGTTAAAGATGTTCTCTCAGTCTCTGCCACGCCAACTGTACACCCAGGGAGCGGCTTTTAGCCCCTCGCAGCTCACAGCTCCAGATAAAACACAAAACTGTGCCCTTTGGGGGGGGATCTTATTATGCACTAAGGCTTCTTGTGTCTGTATGTAAGAGAGAGAGAGAGAGCAGGAGAAAAGTAATGTTATCAGAATTTAACACAGAGTTCAGTCACATCTTCTCAGAGACAGTGAGCAGGAGAAAATGTCCAATCCATCACAGCCACTCCCATTAAACCGCATTAGAATAATTAATGAGCCTAACTCTCTCCCCCCCCCCCCCCCCCCCCCCCCCCCCGAGTCTATAAACCTGTCCTGAACTCTTGTAATGATGACTGTGAGTTTTAAGGGTATGTATTTGTGTGTGTGCACGAGTGTGTGTGCAGATCTGCTCATATTTAATAAAAATAATAATGTAGCATTTGAATAAAAGTCAGTGTGAGACAGACACGTGTTAAAGAAGATTTACCCTCACAACCACTTCCGCTCATCTCCCCTTAATAATCTTCTCTTACATTTTTTTCAGTTTTCACAACCACTTCATTGATTTATTTTCGAGAGCTGAATGTGAGCATCTCTGTGCAGCCATGTCTATTACAATAAACACACTGTTATCTGTCAGATTATATATTTATGGAGCAGTGGAGAATCTTCTTCCTGATTCATCCCCTTCATCCTGCAGCGTCTCAAGCTGCTTGTTAGCCAGATGGAGGATGAACTGTAGTCCCTTCAGCACATCCCGGGTCGCCCTTAGGGTCTCCTCCCAGTTGATGGAAGCTGCTTTGCCTGCAGGGGGGATGCCTCAGGGGCAACTTTAATATAAGTCTGAGCAGCATCAACCAGCTCCTCTCAAAGCTGAGTAATACTGAAGCTTTTGAGGCTACAGAGAAACAACTTTGTGGCTGCATGTACCTGTCAGTCATCTGATCACCAACCAAAACCTTAAAAATAGCTGAGAAGAGCGTATCTTGCTGTTATGACATCATACTTGTCAGTAAACTCTCACTGTAGTTACAGCAGATGTGTCATTCTTTACAGCTGCATCAAAATGTGCTCGTACTCACGTCACCTTATCTTACAGTACAGGAGTGGGATTAATCCACGTCCGGGAAACTTGTTGAAAAGATTCAGTATAATGTGTGTTTCTAAGGAGCGATGATTGAAAATGTCCCAGAATCTCTCTGTATATTTGCTTCGCAAGCAATAAGTGAGAAATAAAAAAATGTGTGTGTGTGCATATTTGCCTACCTCCCTGCAGTGTGTACTCAGTGACAGGACTGCTGTAGACACCCAGGCCCGCTCCTGTGTAAGCAGCCACCTGGATCTGGTACTGAGTCCAGATGATGAGATCTTTTAGCAGACAGTAGTTAGTCTCTGGGCTGCTGATGTTCTTCTCCTGGTAGTCCCCTGGTAACCCTGCCAGACGGTACCTGCACACACACGCAGATGCGTTTGGTGAATGTGTTGTAACAAGTGGGAAAATATGGAGATTTGAGATGAAAAACACTGAAGATCTACTGTGAAAAGGGAATGATTTTACATCCTGTAAAGTGTTCAACAGTTTGCTATACTTCAGACTCATCTAATTATAGATTCAGTGTTATTTCCCCCCCGTCTGTCTTCACAAAACATTGCATTGTCAAAGCAAAACAGGCTTTTGGAATATTTTGGAAAGCATTTAAAAACAAGAGTGAATTTTTTCATATTTATGAATGTTCCCTGTGATGTTTAACAACTTGAGTCTATTTGTAACCAAATTTATTAGATGTGAATAAAAAAGGTACACGTCTATCTTTTTGAAGAGTTGACTGAAAATCAAATCAGTTTTGAGGTCAAGAGAGCTGCTGGAAGAAACATGTGAACCACAAACAGGATTGTGTCAAAGAATCAGTTTAAAGAATGAAATACGAAACAGATTCTACTTAACCTTTTTTAGCTTTCGGCGAAGCTTCCCATCCCTCAGGAGCTTCAACAAATGAGTTAAGAAGAATAAAAAGAGGAAATATTTGCTCGGCTTATAGGATTATGGAGTAAAGGGTCTACATATTGATGTAAACAGGATATTTAATTAATCCCTGCAACTATTTACTGCTTTAACAAAATTGTTAAAAAATTACACAGTATATGAGTGTAGGTACTTTGGAGAAATTTATATGATGAAACCCTCTAACCATGGGTAGGTACCCTGAAAGTACTTGTAAGTACCCCCTGTACACCAAAGTAATAAGTCATTTCATAATACTTAAACATGCGTCCAATGATGTACTAAAATTACATTTTTTTTTCTAAATCTGTTTATTAAGAGCATCTTAAACTTATTATTTGTGGCACAACATAAGTTTATACCAGCATGAATATTCTAAATGCTTTTTTAATTGCTGCTTTGCCTGTGAAACATTGATTTTAATGTAAACTGAGTTTAAAGATTTTTCTGTAGATTTTAAAGCCTTTTAAAATATCTCTAAAGACGGAAACTATTTAATTTCATTTCTGAATAGTGCACCTTCAAGGCCTTTGCTTTAGTACATGTGATATAAGTGCCCACTTAAAAGAATATATGACCCACCTAGACAGGGAGGTGGAATCCCACTTTAGTGCTGTGCATATCTGATGGAGCTGAATGTAGTAATAATCCCCATGTCAGCGTTTTAATGTGACACCTATCCTCTGTAACGGGATGTTCCGACGATTCACTGGCTGACTCAGCACTCAATCACACATGCATATTGTACAAACACGCACACAGAAGACACACAAACACAGATGCACAGCAGATCTCTGCAGAGGTGTGAAGACAGCCCCTCTTCGACAAGACACACTGATGATGAGGAGGAGAAAGAGGAGTGGGGCTAACGAAAATGAGAAAGATGGAGAAAAATAAGAAGAAGAGAACAAGAAGCTGGCAGCTGACACAACATGAAGAGAAGAGATTCCAAAGGGGAGGGCAGAAGGAGGAGGAGGCAGAAGCTCAAAGCTTTAAAATGATACAGCAGGGATGTACAAGTGGATATTCTTATTTTTTACTGATTTCTGAAGTGGAGGCAGTGAAGAAGGATAAAGACCTGATAACTTCTACTGCAATTATATGCAAATTTGCGTGAGGCAGCTGATGACAGCTTGATTACACACACAGACTTTCAGACTTTATAGGTAGACATCATGGAAAAGGACAACAGGCCAAAAACAGCAAGAGCATCTTTGAAGAGCACTCATCTGTGAATGTGAAAATGTGGAACAGTTTATATACCTGATAAAGAGTAGCAGCAAAAACCAATATTACAATAAATTGTTGACTTAATGCAATATGTACTTTTTCTCCTTTGTTATAGAAATAGTGTTACTTGGACTCAGATTGGCTGGCTTATTGGTCAGATTCAGACCTTTACCATATGGCTAACTTGGTTAGTGATCGTTATGTCATCAAACGACCAATAATACAGTAAAATCTCTGAACACAGATTCATCTGAATTCAACTTTTCTGACTATGAATGGCATATCGCAGACACATTTTTCTACACACACAAATTTTGCCGCCACCCAGCCACATACTTCCTGTTAGGGTGGAGCCGCCCACTTCCAGTGCAGTCAAAGAGGCATTTGTCATGTGGGAAAATGTGCAGAGCTTCCCGGAGTAAAATCATCCAAACAAATCTGTGGCCTTACGCTGCATAAATCTGCATGATGGTGATGTTGTCACATTTCTGTGACATTTTGAAGCTTATGGCAGACAATTTCTTTTTAAGCACAAGCTAAGTCAGACAATGCTGCCAATGCTTCTAACGATGAGTTAAGTGGCTTCAGAGCACCCCCAAATGTCTCCCGACTCCTACAATCCCCCCTCCCACTGCACGTCTCCCAACCCGTCCCCACTACAACTCCTATTTACTCATTTTGTTGATATTTCACCATGCAAGACTTCTGATGCTATTACGTAGGAATAATACTCTTATGTTGAAAATGACAGCGATCGTGTTTAGCATGCGCTTTTGGAGTACTGGAAGAAAATTATTACCGTTTTCTTTATTTTTAATGAAAAAAATATCACATATCAATTTTCAAGACCCATATTTCTTGTTTGAATGAATACATTTGTTTTCAGAGGACAATTACAAATACATAAGTCACATTTTGGTACAACGAGGTAAAAACATGAGAGGAACCTAGAATCTAGTTACAACCAAGAATTCCCACCATGACAGAGACATAGTCAAACATGTGGCGTGCATTTCCGATTTAATGTACATTGCAAACAATGATCTCTTATGAGTTTTGAGGTCTAGTAAGCAACGTTAGCGTGTTTACCTGAGTACATATCCACGGAGGACACCGTTGAGCTCAGATTCTGGAGGAGGCTGCCATTGGACCATGATTGACTGGTTTGTACGACCACTGGCCACAATGTTATTTGGAGGAGCGCTGGGTGCCTCCTCCCGGAGCATCATCCTACAACACACACATACAAATAAATAAGGACAAGAATAGCAATTGAATACAAGACGTAAAACTACTTTTAAAGTAGTTAGAGTTATTTTAAAATCTCATGTTGCGTTAGCTTGATATCTTGACATACCACATTCACGGTCTATACAGTGAGTGGGTTAACAAGGAACTTTATGTCACTGTATTTTATAAAGTTATATGTTTATCACTTCTCTTCTAATGACTACAATATCTACAGCCAGTCTTTTTGTAAGAATATGGACAATTTGAGAATAAAGAGCACCATAGAAATGCGTCTGTGGTAGAAGGCGGGTCTTTTCTTCTGGAGGAAAGGGTTAACAGCTGATTGGTTCAGGGGACTGCGCCAGCTGAGGCTGCTTAAATAAACTGCAATAAATGTTTCTTTTAAATTGTATGCTGTACTGTGCTGAGACTTTGGATCTGGAAACAGCCTGGACACCAGCCACACCATCACACGCATTACATCTGTCTGTTTGTTTTCATCTCTGAGGATCATTTGTGCTCCAAGATTGTGTGTCCCACAGCTAACCGAGCACATCAAGAAGCACAATATATTTGTGTTTAATGTGGTACCAGTTTATGATGCCACAGATAGAAGAAGAAGAAGAGCAGGACATGTTGCTGCGTTTGAGGCTGGTAAGAGTGGAGGTCTGGAGGAGTCCAGGCCAAAATAGTTCAAAACTTTAAGTGGCACAAGTTAAACCTTAGAATTCTTGGCAAGATGTTTTAATATTGTGGCTGATTTGTGATATTTCTGGGAAATTTCTATTTTTGCCTTAACTCAGTCACCACACCAAAAGCAGACAAGGTGACAGCAGAAGTTAGTTAAATCACTACTAATATAACACGAGCAAAGACCTTGTCTTTTATTCCAAGGTAGACGGTATGATCCCTCATTCCCTTTGGCCTGCCGCTGTCTCTAAAAATCATCTCCTCATCTTTACTTTGACATTTTGTATCACTTTTCCATTTTTTCCTTCCCCATCTGCAAACTTCCACCTTTCATCTATCATGTCCTTTGGCCTCAATTATTTCATCCTTCTATCTTTTACTCATCTTCTTTCTCCTTCTATACCCTCAAACTTCACCCGTGATTAAAGCTCCCGGCCTTCACATGACTGCTAAAGCACATAGGCTGAGCTGGTCAGCTTCTGGCTTTGCTGTAAGCAGCTCAGCAAACATAATCAGAACCATATGTGCTAACACACACACAAAAATGTCTGCCAGCTTAAGACAGGCGGCTACATCCGATGGTCTTTTCCCTTCCATGGATTATGTTTGGAGATTTACATTACCTTGTGTCTGAAACCTCTCTTGCTTCCACACTGTGCCCCATTTCCCCCTGAATTATTCTCTATTAGCTATCGAGCCATTAGCTGTGATATGATTCCATGACTCCTTGTATTTGTGTGTCTGAATCTGTATGTGTCTAAAAATGAGTCAAGTCGTCTATATACGCGTGTGTGTTTGTGTGAAAGAAAGGGTGCGAAAGCTCTTAGCTAGACACTTGCACAGGCGGATATAGAGCACAGGCCAGTGGTTTTACAGCTGTGCTTTACTTCCATTAGGTTAGGCTCTGTCAGACACCAGGTGCTGCAGGCATACACGCACACACACACAAACACACACTGGCTAATGGGCCTTGAGTGAACGAGATGGGCATTAAGGTAGCTGCTTGGAAATTGGGTATATATAATCCTCAATTGCGTAGCTGCTTTTCACTGTAATTGATGATGCTTAGTAATATACATACAAAAAAATCATGCAATGCAAACACCTTCACATCCATACAGAAGCATTAATGATGTGACGGCAAATAAAATACACAAATGCATGCTGACACACACTGAGCCACCAAAAAAAGGAAAAGAAATACCAGTAAATATTTTGAATAGGTTCTGCATGAGAACCTGAACTTCATACAGTAGATTACATAACACAGTACACAGTGCTGTGAAAAAGTATTTGCCCTTTACAGATTTCTTCTGTTTTTGCTTTTTTTTGTTGCAGTTAAATGTTTCAGATCAACAAACACATTTTAATTTCCAGTTTTCAAGTGATGATTTCTTATATAAAGAAGCAAAAAACCTCCAAACCAACCTGGCCTTATGTAAAAAAGTAATTGACAGATAGAACACATCTATAAGTTCGATAGGGTTACAAACACATTACTAAGTCTTTGTGGCTCCAGTGAACCACAGTGAGAGACATTATTCACAAATGAAAAAAACCATAGTGAATCTTCTCAGGAGTGACACACTGACCAAAACTACTTAAAGAGTGACTCATCCAGGAGGTCACAAACAAACTCAGAACAGCTTCTAAAGCCTCTCTTGACTCAGTTAAGGTCACTGATTTAACAATAACAATAAGATCTGGGCGAAAATGGCATCTGTGATCAAATATTTTGAGGACTGTCGAGTCAAATGAGGAATTTTGTTGAAATGTTTGTGTCCTGTTACACCTGGTGTACACCACATTTTAGAAAACCAACATCATACTGAGAGTCCAACATGGTGGTGGTAGTGTGATGGTCAGGGCCTGCTTTGTTGCTTCAGGACTTGGGGCATTTGCTGTAATAAATGGAACCATGAATTCTGCTCACTACCAGAAAATCCTGAAGGAAAGATTCTACACAATGTAAAAATAAATCTATTCCAACTTATTACAGATGTGTTCAAATTCAAAATAAAAACATATTTACCATGAAACGATTAAACACCTGTTTCAACATGTGATACTGTATGTTGTTTATGTTCTATTAGGTTTAAAAATCTACTTATGAGTTTTATAAAACCCATAGCATTTTGCATTGAATTACATTTTACTTGGATTGTAGTTTCTCTTTTGATGGATAAATAAAAGCAATTCTGTAAAAAAGAGTGACCCAAAATTCCTCCACAGTGATGTAAAGGACTCATTGCCATTTATCACAAATCACCTGTTATTGCCCTTGCTAGTGCCAGAGGTGATACAACCAGTCATTATGTTTATGGGATGTTACAAAAGGGCACAAATCTGTAAGAGAGCAAATATTTTTCACATGCTCTAATCATCCTGCTGTTATAAAGTTTTTCATCCACCATTACATCTGAAGAATATTCACTATCACCAAACAAAAGTCCAAAGTCTAACGTTGTGTGACACACTTTTCCAGTCCCTTGTTGTTAAAAAAAAGAGGACATTTCCTGCAGGAACTGTTCGTATTCTCTGGTCTGTGAGGGAAACATGTGCATGTGTATGTTAGAGTCAAAGCTGTGGGAATTAGTAAAAGTTTCTATCTGTGTCATTCTCAACAGTTTAATGCCTGCTGGGTTTCTTCCCTATTCCACACGTACCCCGACTCTAAAAATTTAAATGGTAGTACTGGGATGTTAAATCAGCTCCTATTCAAACACAACAGAGCAGCTCCTATCAAGCATGAGGAAGAATGAGTGATGTGAATTGAGGGCAACGCAAATACAGAGGGAGATGGAAAGAGAGAGAAAACAGGTGTGATGTGACTGCGCACACGCAGCTGAACAGATGAGCTTATTTTTGTCTTGTTTGACACGTAAATTCTTGTCTCTTTAAATGTCGTGCAGTTTCGCCGATGGTTGAAAAAAATGCACAAATGGAGAAGGATGACACACTAAAGAGGCTCCGTCAGGCAAAAATAGGGATACTTTGAGCATATTCTCACAATAAATCGAGACCCAGCTGCAGAGAACATTCGCTGCAGCGTGTGTGCTTTACGGCTGTCTTTTCAGTAATAGCATATCTGTGATCAATGAGACGTTTTTGGGGGGGTATACCATGACTAATATATGAAGATCTTGGAAGTATACACATTTCAAATGAAAATAAGTTTATAGTAAAACAAACCAAAAAAAAAAGGGGTAAGAAAGTAGGGGGTGGCTTTTGACCCACTGCATTAAAGAATCAGTTTGTTTAACATAATCAGTTTGAGGTAAATCAAGTTGTTTTCATGAATTATAAACAGTCAGAAAATAATCATGAAGCTAAAATATTATTTTAGATTTAGTTATGACATTATATCTGAATGGCAAGCCTTCTAAGGACATGATGAAAAAGTTAACAAAGTAATAAAAAAATAAATATATTAATAATTAGCTCATAAGTGTCTGTGACACAAGTTAAGGAACATTCTCTATTATTAGTTCCGCCTGATTGACCTAGAACCTGCCACTGACTGCTCAGTGTTCTAAGAACTCACTCATTACTTAATATTTTATTATAAAATACTTGTTATCAAGAGACCTAAAGTAAAGCAGAGCAAAGCATCTATTACGTTGCACCTCATTACTTCAGTGTGTACTGCGTTAATTATTACCTAATTTGAAACATCTTAATTGAACCCAGAAATGATCAGAGGCTGATTGTTTTAAACTCTCTAATCCTGGAGCTAATTTTTCATTGACTGAGCTTTTATTATGTGTCTTTCTACATTTACCTTCCACATATTGACTGATAAATTAGTACATTATTTACTGAGGTAAGTTCTGTTTGGTCTCTGATACACAGCAGAAAGTAAATATACCACCAGCTGTGGGGCGATTATTTCATCCATTCACTTTCTGCTGCTTATCCAAGGCAACATAGCTGAGGTAACAGATCCAGGAGGGATGCTCAGACATGCCACTCCTAATCAACACTCTCCAGCTCCCCTTAAGAGAACATCAAGGTGTTCCCCGGCCAGAGAGGATATATAATCCCTCAAACAAGTTCTGGGTTTGTTCCAGGATCTCCTTTCATTGATACTTGCTCGCAAAATCTTCAGAGAGAGGCGACCCGGAGGTATTCTAATCAGATGCCTGAACCACCTCAGCTGACTTCTTCCACTGAAGAGAAGCAGTGGGTCTTCTGATGAATGAATGAGCTCCTTATCTCATTCCTAATACAGGGAAAGTCCACTTTAACCAGACTGTTTCTGGATTTCTTGCAGCTATGGTCTCATAACTCATGAGCATAGGTTATGGTTGGTAGACGAACCAGTTAATTGAGAGATTCACCTTCCGGCTCAGCTCCATTTTTGCCATGACAGACCAGCTCAATGTCCTCATTACAGCAGAGAACACATTGATTTGTTGGTTCCTGGAGAGTAAAGCATCTCACTACCATCACTGAGCAAGGCACCAAGATACTTGAACTCCTCTGCTTGATGCAAAGACTCACTAGCAACCCAGTAGGAGTGTTTCATTTTTAACTGGTTGAGAACCACTGCCTTAGATTTGGAGGAGCTGAATCTCATGCTGGCAAATTCTACACTCTGCTGTGAGGTCAAGGCTTGAAGACACTTATAGAACCACGTTATCTGGAAAAAGCAGAGATGAGTTCCTCAGGTTCCCCCTTTTAATGACTGTACCTTGACATCCTGTACATGGATCTCACACTGAGGATTTGAAGACAAAGTACAGCCCTGTTGGAGTTCTACCTGCACCATGAACAAGCTTGACTCTGGGTCTAGAATGTAGACAGAACTCTGTACAAGAACTAAACCCTTCAAAGTGACCCTACATAATGTAATTTTAAATTTTGCACAGAAAAACAAGAGGAAAACAAATAAAACTCCTTATTATACTCTAAAAGTATTTCTTTTTTGATGATTCACAAATACGTCTGTGCACAATTAACACATATTTTTACAAGTTAGATTCTGCTTTCATGAGTCATGGGTCTCAACTTTGATTGCCTTTCTGTAATTTTAAGTTTAGGTCCACTTCTCACACTATCCTGTCCTTGGTAAAGACAGGAAGGACAAGAAAGGCAAGACAAGAAAGCCAATGTGAAGATACGATAAAAAAAAAAAATCCTTAGAAGTTCTTATGATAAAGATCCAAATCTAGAAGAGAACAAATTGGGATGGTGCAGAAGCAGCTGAAAGTGGAAACTTTAATAAGGGCTTTTCACCATTAATATTAAAGGCTTCTGCTTCACTTTCTGTCCTCTTCCCTTACGCTGTCCACATCGCTGCATTTTGTCATCCTTCTCATGTGGCACTCAGAGCTTTTGCAGGACATTTTGCTTTGCTTCACTCTTCCTGAGTGTCATCTGCAGGATGCATCTTGGCATCAGTGGCAGATTGTGTGTGTGTGTGTGTGTTGGTGCATCTCATCTGGTGAGACATCCAGCAGACAAAAAGGAAAGTGTGTGTGTTTACGTATGAGATGAATGCTGAAGAACAGACGTATCCATCTGCTCTGATGCACTGACCAGTGATGACTTGTCTGTCTGCCAGTCTTTCATTTACAGAGGATCAATCCAATCTATTCTCTGGAGCCTCTGACAACAAATATTGGACTGAGAACTAGGTAGCACAGCAGCTGGTGAGCACGAGTACTAACTCATGCAAGAGAAGAAGAAAACAGTAAAAGGAAAGACAAGAGTAATGATATTTTAAAAAGCAGAGGGACGGGATTAGTTAGCACGAATTTCATTATTTAGAGCAGAAAAAGGAGTTGAAAAGAAGGAAACTGGAAGCAGACTGTAATCTGAGGTGTGTGAGTGTGTGATGAAAGTGTTAACAGTGACTGTTGTTGCTGAGTGTCTTTGGCAGAAACACAACTGGCATCTGTCTGTGCTCCATGTCTTCAGCCACACACAACACCCTATTTAAGCGTGTGTGTGTGTATGTCGAATACATAATACCCCACATCTTTAGTATGATGAATATTGCAGGTTTTGTCCATATTTTACCTCATGGCAAACTGCTTTAGAAACACTGTAACACCTCCTCCTAACCCTCTTACATTTTATGTAGTTCCATCAGTGCTTTGGCTTTATAATTACCCCCATTACTGCTCTCTCCTGGGACAAACATGCAAACAGACACGCGCAGTAAAGATACACATGCGCACATACGCAAAGAAAACATCTGCACAGTAATCTATTTGCTTGTGAGGTGGAATTAGACTCTACCCTTTACACACTCACACACAAACAAGCATGCAGCACAGTTAATTTAATTTTTGCTGTTTAGTTTGCGGTATGCAACAGAAAGAAAATGGCAGCAAGATGAAGATGCAGAAACTTCTAGAGCATGGACGTGAACTGCTCATTAAAAAAATCTAAAAACAAACAAGTCTCTCCAGATTTTATCCTCATCCTGTTTGTTTTCATGTTTTAATCTCTGCTCACCACTATACAATGCTATGAAACCTGCAAGCTAATATTTAATGTTTTTTTGTGGCAAAAAGGTTGAGTTTATTTCTTCTTTGTGTAAGGGAGTGTGATCAGACCAGTACAACAGAAACAAATCAAGATTTTAATCAGTAGGTAAGTAATTTAAATAATTAAATCCATATAATCAAAACATCTTATTAGTTCTTATCATGTGTTTAATAAACCTGTGTGAAAATGTGTGAACATTCCTGTGGATCACTGTGCTTTGCTCATACCTCTGAGTTTCAGCGCTGTACTGTCCCCTGCCGACTTGATTGACAGCACAGAGTCTGAACTGGTAGGTTCTGGCAGGTGTGAGCCCGCCCACTGATACCTCGGTCACCGAAGGATCAACCTCAGACAGGTAGACCTTCCACGGAGAGTCTGAGATGACGCAAGACACAGAGATTAGAGGCTGATAACATCTGGCTGAGGCAGAACAAACAGAGACAGTCAGGCCCTATTAATCAAAAGGAATGATGAAGAGAACAGATAAAAAAAAATGTTAGGAAAAAGGGAAGGTGGGGTGGTGAACCTGAGAGAAATGTAAAATAAAAAGTAACAAGAAAAAAAAAAAACTTTTGAGGGAGGAGGATTAGTTAAGAGGCACAGATGCTGCCGTATTGTGTTGCCAGCATATCTTTTGCTGAATATACCACAGACAGATGCACCATTATCCTTATTATCGCATCAGCCACATGTGTGTTTGTGTAAGTGAGAAAGGTAGCGTGCAGGCACAGCGTATTACAGCCATTGTCTGATATGAAAATACCTTGTATTTACTGTGCTGCATTCTCTCTAAAGTAAAATCCAAACAAATCTCCTCATTGCTTAAAAACTCCAATCTATTCTTCACAGTCTGATTTCATCCTTCACTGAAATCAACCAGTCAATTAGCCAAATTCTTTTTCCCTTCATCTCTCCCAGCTGTTGTCACAATTTCTCCCTTCTCTTCCATGGAGGCACATTTTCTAAATCATTATCATACTCGTAACTCTTTAAAAGTTTTCACAATGAGAAATAACTGATATATTTTTGTTAGTCCAGATTCTTCAGTCATGTGTGTAATGCTTCGATGTGCATGTAAAGCCTGCCAACCTGTCCCCTTAGCTTGAAGCCATCTCCCCCCCATCTGTTTCTACTGTCATTCTAGTCCTCAGCTCCTCTTTCCTCCCCATCTCTCCTGGTTCCTTCTTTACTTGACAGAGAGCCAGCCTGCTGTTACAACATCTGTGCTGGAGAGAGGCTACAACTCAAAAGAGAAAGAAAGATAGGCTAAAGACAGAAAATAGGAGTTTATAGGAAACCTGTGCGTTTATGTTCCAAACCCGGTTATGCGTGTGTCTTTCTTTTGAAAATATGTGCATGTCACTTCCTGCTAGACAGCAAGTTAACAGCTGTTTGCCTCTTAAGTTCTATAAAGTAAACCCGGGGACAGTTGTATACAAATAGACAAGTACATACTGTTCTCAGAGAGCTCCAGCACGTAGTACAGAAGAGGGGAGTTCCCGTCAAAGGGGCGGAGCCAGGACAGGTGGACAGAGCGGGAGTCTGTATCATTCAGGCGAACTGTCAGGGAGCGAGGAGAATGTGGCAGCTCACTAAAGAAGAAGAAAAAATAAATAAATAAACACATGTAACAATACAAGTTTTGTAAGGAAAATATTTTAGTGGGTTTGATATGATTAGCTAATGCAGCCAGTTTGTTGAACTTGCACTAAAGACTTAATTAGTAATATTTAGCTTTTTTACAATAGAGCAAACACAATGAAAATGTTGTCATCAAATCATCAATATGTTTTTACTTGTTAAAGTAATTTAATATTATATTTTCTATACAAACGATTATGCCAAAGGAATTACTGGGTTGTTCCAGTTGTATAAATGCATGGCAGAGATTACTGTATAATTGATTGTGTTATTCATCTTATTATTATTAGTTTAATATTTTGCATTTTTAGCATTTTACTCAGTAACATATTAAGTCCCTCACTTTTTGTTGTTGGAGAACTTTCACAAGAACCTACAGTGTATTACATAAACAACAATTTAACAGGCTGCTAACAATCAGCAAAATAAAACACATCATGCAATCAGCATTGGTTTACTTTTTATGAGCAAAGAGGATATTGTAATCGATTTTTATGAACTTAAAACATTACGAATGTAGCTGAAGTTAAGTACATACTGCAGGTATTTGGGGCTCTTATTGAGAAGGGAGTTAATATAACAAAAAGCTTTATGTAATTATTTTAGCAGTTGAGTCAAACAAAAGCACACTGCAAAACGTCCACGACTATACCAAAAGAAATTTGATGAGTGAGTCACGAGTTGTAAAGCACCTCATTTCAAATCCCACATCAGGCAATGTTCTTCATTTTATATCAGCTGAAACATAGTGAGGAAATGCAGAACAATTCCCCCCCAATGCATTGTGCACTCCTTCAAAACACTTGAAAAAAATCTAAAATATATCCACACACTGTCGATTTGGTCCTCTTGGAAACTGTGCATTTAAAAAAAGGCTGTCTGTCTGTTTATGTATTAATATTTACTAAACTAGAAAATATAAAAAAATAAAGTCATATCTCTTGCAGTTACAGTTTCTATTTTTCATTTGGGATTTATTATCCTGAATTATTCATATTACTTTTGAATGTTGGCCGATATGAAACATCTAAACTTCTATAGCGTCAAGCTTCAGGTTTATCTACTGGAGTCCAAACTAAAAACAGGCCATCATGATGAAACCCTTCAAACTTGAGATATTAGAACTTTAACATGAGTCAGACCATTTAACCAACTATTTCTCAGCTGTAAAAGTTCCCAATGAAATAAATAAATAAAAAAATCAGTTCTGCAAGCCAAGAAAAGTTTTTCCACAGCTTAATATCATGGATTGAAGTATTTGCACTTATTGTACAGAATAGGTAAACAAGATATAATGTGTTAATTATTAAGCTTTGGATATACTGGTACATAAATATGTGTTTCTTCTGGTTTATAGTATTTTTTAAAAAGCTAATGTGACTAAGTGCTTGGTCCAGCTTTATTAAAATAAGAATATTATAAATCCTCTTTGATCATTTCTGCTTAGACTTATTTTAAATAACCACATCCAAAGAGCCTTTATGTAATTATGTTAAACATTATGCTGCAACTTATAAACAAAACATGTCTCTGACTTTTTGTGCAAATAGTGTTTTTTTTATTTATTTTTTTTTTTAAATGATTTTAGTTTTCTTGTTAGCTGGAATTCTAATAGAATATGTGCAGTTATAATGATTTCATCTCTAACACATCAGTTAGTTCTTGGGTTTTGTCCAGGACCAATTCCAGAGTCTGATAACTTTTATGTACGGCTGCGATTAGCATTTCCTTTTTCATCCTTCACATGCTCCGCATCACAACAAATATATCTCACTGCATCTAATAAAAAGAAAATTTTCCCAGACATTTACCCATCCCCTGCAGATATTTGTGCATCCCTGCCATGTCATTAACAAGGAAAGCAACACAGATAAAAGCAATAAAGATAATTCAAAGGTCTGTTTATCCTGATCTTAGTGTATCATAATTCTCTTTTAAAATTCTTGGCTTGAAGGAGGATGAGGAAAAAAAAAAAAGCCAAACACAGTGTTTCTCTGTGTGAAGGATGCAGGTGCTGGCAGGGACTTGCGGTATTTACAGTCAACATAAAAGAACCAAATAAATATATTAACAGTGAAACCATGATAAAAGAGATTATCCCCTGTGTTGCAGACTGGCTGTATGTCATATTCATGAAGTTATTAATTATTTCTAAGCAATCACAGATGTGTGAGTGTGCTGTCCAAGACTTGTCCCTCTTAGAGGGCGCAAACTGCTATTAGCGTCTTCACATAATTCAGGGTTAAAGATGTTTAATGGGTTTTAGTTTGTGATTGTAGAGTTCGACATTCAAATTGAACGTGAGTATGGATAAAAAAGGGACAGGAACACGCTGAAAGAGAGCTGCTTGAATGACAAGTAGCAAAACAAGCAGTAAATAACACAGAAAGGCAGCAACAAGAAATGGAAACATTTTCCTTTCTGAGCCGACATGATGATGATGATTAATTAATGGATGAAATTAGTGATTGTTAGAGAAACTACCTTCGTCCCCCTACACCCTACAGCACACACATACGCACACATCCAGTCACACTTGCAGACCCGTGAATAGGCCTTACGGGAGTTGAACCAATAACCTGCCGGTAATTAGTCTGTCTCCTCAGCCGCCAGCGTCTGTTAGCCTCTATGACCCACTGATACAGAGCTAACGAGAATGTCAGTCACACACGTGGACACACACACAGCTGAACAGGAATCCCTTCATTCCCCTCATGTTTTCATCCAGCTGTAAACACAGATCCGCTCCCTCCCTTGGTGTTTGACATGTGTAACCTTCTTTCTCTTCATAATTTAGATGGATGTGGACTCGTGTTCTGTCTCTCTCTTCCACCCTGCAATTATATTAATATACCATAAGTGGCTTTTTATAAATATATTATCAAAGTACCTATTAATATATAAAGGCCACTACCTGTTCTGGCACAGCAGCTGTAATGAGGCTGTGTGGGTCGGAGCATGGAATACGTTTAAAAAAATGAGTGTGGCGTGTTTTAATGTGACTGCCAGGAACGTCAGACTCGCAGCATGACATGTTGGAAAACTGCTCACTCAAACAATGTGAGGGTAAAAATATACACAAACACACTGTGTACACATATGTTACACTCAATGAGCAGTATGACAGAGAAAACAGGATGAATAAAGCAGTAATGAAGAATCTTTCAGATTTATGGTCTAATTACTGTATTTGGTCTTTTTAGGTAGAAACTGAGACTGGGACTTTGACATGTTCGCTAAAAAAACTCCTTTTTTCAGCTTTTTCAGCTGCCGTATTTTTGACATAGCGGCAATATGGATTCGCACCCCAGGCAGGTAGATGGAGGTAATGCAGGTAAAGTTTGTGTCGTCAACAAACAAGATGCAGAAGATCGATCTGCCTGTTTGTTAGGTGGAAAAGAAAAGGACAGCTTTTGCCCGCAGGCTGTTTGCTACTCTTCACGTCAATCTAAACATAGAACTCATCACTCATTGGTTATACGAGTTGTGTCACCTACAGCCACTGAGAAGGGATAACCATCAGTGTTGCTGTGATACGCTGAACAAAAGCACTAGATTTAAAAGAAGGTCTCACTAGCAAAACAATAAGAACCTGCAAGAACTCTAACGCGGATATAGAAACTGTTGTTTAAGGTTCTATCATGGGAGGGAGAATGTCAGCACGGCGATTCACTCGGTCTGACACCACAAGTTGAGATTTACTTATGTTGTTAAACATATTCCAGAAAAAAGTTAGCAAAGAGCAACAGAGAGGGGAGAAAGATTCACTGTCAGCAGGACATCTCAGTTATATCTCAGTATGTCTGATCAGTCTTTAGAAAAATATCTATTTTTTTAAAGCATATTTATTAACTAGGCCTAAAACCTTTTTATTAAAAGGGAACAAATTTAAAATACAAACTATGAGAATGTAACAAAACACGTAAGTTCTAACATACCATGCAAATACTTCTCCAAGTGCTAAGACCAACTATATAACTGATGTGTCTTCTTTCCTTTTTTATGCAAAAGTTTAAATGTAGAAGACACTGAGAGCTGTTTGTTTTCTTTAAAGAGGCCATTTCATACACATTTCAGGACTTTGTGGTTATTTCTTAAGTATTAACCTGTAATATGAAACATTTTATATCTAAAAAACATTAGGAAACAGATTAACAGGCTTCGGCAGCAGCTCGTTCATATACATTATTCGAATTTGCTGGACTCAGATTGGCTAACAAACTAGCCTATGAGAGCAAGGTATGCTGTTTCCTGCCGTGCTACGCATGGCAACGTCAGACGTACTCTCTTCCTGTTTGCTGCGTTATGCTACAGCTTTTAGCCAGCAGCATGCTAGGCGTGGTTTCACCTGCGGGAGCTGCTGAATACTAACAAAAAAAAGGAGTTGTGACAAAACAAGTACCGGCCATTCGAACTCGGGAGAACTCGGGTTTTATCGTCACCTGCGTAGTTTGAGAGATAAAAACTGAAAGAGAAGTTGTTGACCTGTTTTCACACCCACTATGAAGGTAAGAACACCTGTGGAGCTAAAATATTCAACAGAAACCTCAGAAAAAACATTTTTTAATGGAAGGGCCTCTTTGATAAAAGTTGTTTCTTTCATCAGTTAAACAATGTTTCTTGGATGAAATACAAATTTAGTATTTGCATTATATCTATAAATACTATAATTTTATCGAAAATAATCTGAAAGTTAAATTACTTACAGTTTAGTTAAACCAACAAGTTAAAATAAATTTAGTTTTTTCTCATTTCAATTCCCTACAGATGAAAAACCTGATTCAGAACTAAAATGCGTTTGTGTATGTCTAACAACAAACATCAATGTGAAATAGATTGCAGTGGACTAGAAACTACTATTGGTAGCTCCAAATACGTGGCTGGAAAACATGCAATTAATCTCAGTTAATTAATTACCAAACATCTATTCAAACTTCAATGTGTTTTATTAATCATTGTTGTGAAACAAAGTAAAAATAATTTCCTCGTGTTTTCTTTGATGTGTAAAATTCCCTGTTTGCTTCTCTTGAGCAGACTTTAAAAAAACTTTTTATCATAAAGTATCTTCCCTGTCAATCATATCTTCAATTTGAATCAGTCAGACTGCTCGCTGTGGATAAATCGTGTTTCTTCTTCCCCCTTTCTGTGTAGCACTGCTGCATTAAAAATTGCTGTTATGTTTGATTGTGAGAAAAGCAATTTGAGCTGTCAGAAAAAAAATGACATTTACACGGTGACAGAAATATAAAAATGATGAAAAAAGTCAAAGATCAGACTTCTTTCTGAAGATGAATGATAGAACGTACTGTATAAGAATAGCAAAACAAATCACAAAAATAGTTGTTTTTCCCATTTCTTAAGAAAAAAGGCACATATTTACTTTTTTGAAGAAGAATTAAAAAAGCATCAAGTCAAGAAACCTAATTATTTTGGTTTATTCATCCGTATTGTTTTATGCAGAATGTTCAGTGGTGCACTTGAAATGCACTATTGTCTTGCAGTGAGAGGGTTGCAGGTTGGATTCCTTGTGTGACCTTTCTGAATGGAGTTTGTATTGGTCAATGTGAATGGGGGTCCTGTTATCCAGGTACTCCTCTTTTCTCACATGTTTGAAAAAACATGCACGTTAGGTTAATTGGTGACTCTAAATAGTCCCTGAGAGTTTGTGTGGATGTGAGAGTGTGTGAATGGTTGTCTGTCTCTCTGTGCCCCAGTGATGATTGAGTGACCTGTCCAGGGTATAACCCCGCCTCTTATCTTGAGACTCTGAACAAGAAGGAACAGAAAAATGGATGGAGAGATCAATGAAAAAACTTGTAGATGTGGCTAACAGACCACAGTAAACAAGAACTAGCATTGCTGAATTTGTTGTATTTCTGTTTAGTTGTGCTGTACAGCATATTGTTCTAGAGACACTTAATTATATAATGTATAATATGTAAACTTCCAAAGTTTAAAGCAACTGAATTAATTGAACTCAGTAACACCGAAACTTCATCAGCACTGAGGTTTAGGAAGGTTCAATCACAGAGTTACTCAGACAATAACACAACTCCAATGCAGGTCCAGTCTTGGATTTTAGTTCATTTTATTTTAGTTGGATCATAATTTATTTTGTTTCCTAATCAGACTTTTTCATTTTTATTAAAATGTTCAGTTTTAATTAAGTCCTTTTCAATATCGTCACCATTTCGACTCTCTTACCACTGATCATGAAAATAACACTCTATAACTCATTTGTTTCAAAAGCAGCAGTTAATTTAAAACTTACATGACTTCGAGGCGTGCAGAGTAAGAATCATTGCCAGCTTTAGATGTCACAGCACAGGTATAGTCCCCGATGTCACCTGACCATGTCTGGCTAATTGTAAGAGAACCCTGCCGAATGGAAACGCGACCAGCGCCACTCGACAGAACCGGCATACCACCACGATACCACTTGAAGCTGTAGTACGAGAAGGCATTGTGAATTTCACAACAAAAGACATTGGAATCAAACTGTTTTAAGTCACATATTTAGTCAAAAATGTTGACAGGTACCTAATGTTAATTCTGGGGTCATGTGTAGCATTACAGTCCAGAACTGCAGTGGTTCCTTTGATAACACGTAGGTCAACTGGAGGCACAGAAATGACTGTACGACCTGAAAAATAATAATAATAAAAACACCAAGAACAAGAAAATATAATCAGACAAATGTAACTTCTTACCCTCCTTTTATATGACAATACAAATCAAACTCTTGTATATGATGTCTACAATGAAACGTTTGATGCCCAACAATGATATTACTTTGACTACAAGAACTACCACAGAAGAAACCCCTTACAAATATTCAGACACTAACTAAGAACAACTCATACAACACAGTCTATCACTTTGCAAGTGCTTTGGTGCACTCAGGAGTTTGATAGGATTTAAAGATAAAAGGTTTGCTAATAAAAAACATATTTACAGTAGATGCAGCGAAGAGGGATTCAGTTAGTTCCCTGACTTTATTGTTCATCTTTATCTCGCTGAAAGGTATTTGATCTAAGACTAAATGTACAAATGCACAAATGTAAAGAACCAACCAATGGATGATGACCCAGAGAATTTTACTGCTGAACGAGCCAACTGCATCAGCAGCCAATCGTAGCGTAGTTCACTTTCCTGAGCTAATGCAATTGGACAGTTATAGATAAACTGGTGTTCCATGTCTGGTTTAGTCTCTTTGGGGGATGTATATTGAGCTGTTTAATGTATTTTAGTCCATAGTATGTGTTTGTATGTGTCTTACTCCACACGGTGAGTTTAACAGTGGTGTTGATGGTTCCTTCAGAGTTGGAGGCGATGCAGGTAAAATCTCCTGAATCCTGGAAACTGACCGGTTGAATCTGCAGACCACCAGATTGCAGTAGTGTGAACCTAGGAACCTGGACGGAGCCGCTGGCTACAACCTGCGTACCTACATAATGAGGAAAAATAAATTAGGCTTGAAGGAGGAAAAGAAAGTAGGATAATATGCAGATTTCAGCTACAATCACTTGTTTAGTGCTTAGCGTGTGATGTGAAGTGTGTGGCTCGGCACCTTTCTTCCAGGTAATGGCAGGTTTTGGAGCTCCATTGTTCTGACAGGTAAACAAAGCTGTGTCACCATCAGTTACTGTTTGGTCAGAAGGAGGGGCTATAAATGTGGGGGGCGCACCTAAAACAGAGGGAGAGAGAGCATGAACAGGAGGGTAAAGGATGAATACTAAAAGCTTGTAGCTAAAGACAGAAGCAAGACTGAAGCTCAGGGGTAAACACAAAAATGAAAATGGGAAAAGAAGGGATGACAGTGTTGATCTAAACTCCGGTGCAACCTCTCTGATCAATGGGGGGTTTTATTTACTACCTGGTGCTACGTGGGTGTGCATAAATGTGGGCAGCAGTGGTGAGGAGGCTACACACACAGTTTAAATTATCTCCAACGCTTTCTAAACAAAAAAATCCAAGTCAGTAAACAATCAAGTCAAAGTAGCGTGTTGAAGTGACACTGACTGTCAGTTTAATTTACTGAAAACGAGATGTTGTTTAAGGTGGGGCTGTGATTTTTACAGTCATGTCACAAAAACAGACAAAACACTCAGAACTTCACTTTTCAGCCACAGCTTAAACATAACAAATCAGATGTCAAATATTCTAATAATTACTATTGCAACAACTCTGTTTGTATAGTTAAACTCAATATCAGGAATAAGATAAAATAAGATGAAATATAAAACATACAGCATGAAAATAATATCTTCTCCAGTTGTCTGTTGAGAGATTTAGTAGTCATATTGTCTGTTGAATATTCTTCTTCTTGCTGTTTTTGTAACACTTGAATGGCATCTCCTACCAGATGGCAGGAGTTTAAAAAGCTTAAGGGTAAAGTGAGAGAAATCGTACATTTTATTGAGGGCTCTTTTCCTGTATTGCTACTTAAAAGTGGACTCTAAGGAGGGGAGTGGGACCCAGATGACTGTCTAAGCCACTTTCACCACATGCTGCATGGTTTTCCTGTCAGATGAGGGGCTGGGAATCAGACTTTTATCTAAAATCCACAATAAGCTCTTTTGTTGATGTAAACAGACTGATTGTCCACACTAGCTCACACTAGTTCCACATCAGCTCTGTAAGATGTTTCATTATCCTAGCTGACGAGTCCCACCACTGCTGTGCCATCAGCAAATTTTATGAGCTGGTTTTAGCTCAATTTGCTAGTACAGTCATGTGTCAGGA
>SSNP01000058.1:2605341-2662297 GCA_006937955.1 Pachypanchax playfairii | reverse complement strand
GTGTTTGCTTAAACAGTATGAGTTTGTCAAACTCACTGGAAACAAGCAGTTCTGTATGAGCCTGAGTCTCTCCAGCAGGGTTGCGAGCGAAGCACTGAAATATTCCTCCATCTCCAGGTTGCACTCTGCGCACTGTCAGCCCAGTGGCTGCACTGACCTTGTAACGAGGGTTGGCCAGTTTCGAGAGCGGCACTGTGTCCTTATACCATTCAATCCTGGGCTGTGGTACACCTACATATGTACATTTATATAAGAAAACAAAGATAAAAAAGATGAACTTTTACATTTTTTTTTGTTTCCCTAATAAAAAAAGCTGCTGACCTCTATGCTGAGGTAACTGCTCCAACACCCACTAAAACAGCAACACACACTCTTTTGTCGTCTTTTTTTCTCTCTTATCCAGTCTCACACTATAAATATGCATGCGGGCATAATGCGTGCTAATAATATATTGATTGGAGGATGTGGGTGGTATAGTAGGGGAGGCAGAGAGGGGTCTGAAAACATTCTGAATAAAAGATGTGGATAAGTGCAGCTCACCAAATATCTACAGTATCAGCACCCACCTGTCTGACCGACATGCCAGATATGACAGGCAGGGAACTCATGCAATTACTCTGTCTGCACCCTTCACACCTGTGTGTGTGTCTGTGTGTGTGTGTGTGAGACTGTTCGACAGAAAGAGATGGACTTCAGACTTTCTCAATCTGTTGGTGTCAAGCTTTCACAGACACGCGTGAAATATTTTCCACTCCCTCCTTGTCTTACTCACTCTGTCACTCTGTCTTTTCTCCTTCTCTTTCTCCTGCTCCAAGCCTCCATCTTTCTCTCTCCATACCCCCAGGCCTCGGCTATTTAATTACACTGCCACTGTATCAGATTACTGAAGAGAAACATGAACTCTCTCGCTGTGAGTGTGAGTGTGAGAGAGGGAACGAGAGTGGATGAGAGCAGGGTGTGTTGCAGTTCTTTTTAAGGACTGCATCCAGCCCTGCTCATATGTAAGTGTTTTCATGTAATCCATTTAAGATAAGAGTCACGAACAAGTGCAATCTCCCAGCCTGGTTACAACATATCACTAGTGCCAAAAACATGAATGAACCATGAGTCCTTACAACCACGTATTCAACACATTCAGACATGATGTGAAGTGGTCAACACACAACCCGAACAGGAGGACGCAGACAGAAGGTCCACAAGTGCTGCACAGAGACTCACTATTAGAGATTTGATGTTGTTATAAAACGATTCATTAGCTGTGTGACCCAATTAGTAATAAACACAAGCAGAGAGTTGGCCTCAGCATACTCTGAACAAAGTCACTGAAGAGTTACACATAAAACACCTTACCTTCTGACAATTCTCCAGAGCCAAAACTGGAGGAGAACTGAACTCAACATTTTAGATGTTTTTCAAAACAGACAATATTCATCTGAGTCTTCAGAGGGAAACATAAACTAGAAATGTGAAATATGCATCTGCAGACTTCATTTCTTCCCTTCAATCCTTTGCCTACTTTTAAATCACTTTTTTTTTAGTTCAACACAGTTCATTTACAAAGTCTGTTTCTATTACAGTCGAGCTGCTATTTGCTTTCATTAATATGGAAAAGTTGAAATCAGAACCAAACTTTTGATCTGCATTTTAACAGTGTGGTCAAAAGGTTTTACCTTGTTTGGACCACAAGCCACAAAAACTCTTCATTAAAAGCATTTTGACACCTTATAAGGGTACAAACAAACACATACACACAAACACACACAGTGTACCTGAAGTTTGGCAGGGGATTTCTACATTCTTGTCAAGATCAGCAAATATCTTCGCTTTGGGAGTAACAGTCAGGGAAGGTGGTTCTGCAAATGTAAAAAAAAGGCAAATCAATAATATGAAGTCTTTTTTTTACATTTTTACATTGAATAGGCAAAATAACAAACTTTGACTAAAAACTTATTGTTATAGAGACACTTAAATACTCTGTACAATAGAGGATTTGTGTCTATATATCCTGTGAATCGACTTCTACACAGTTAGAGGGAATAAACACACTCTCTGCGTATCTCAAGGGAAACTTTTTTTTTCAAACTACACCATCTTGTTGCCAATAATGACTCATTCCAAACATCTTTAACATTAACTGCTGCTCAAGATGGTGACAAAAACTACAATAAAGAATATCTCCTCTTTTAGTTGTGAGTATATATTTGGCATTTTACGTCACCATATAAAACATGCAATATATTTAAATGACTATCAATAAGTTTCTAAGTACTCTGCCTCTTTAACAGAACTGGTATTTTCTTAAAAACCTGTTGTATGAACCCCTACATATATTTCTTGGAGGAGGATCAGCATATCACAGGAACCAATTTCATTATTATCATTCCACAGTCACATAAAGACAATATAAATGTATCAATCTTTATATTATTAGTCAATGAACAGTTCATACAGAAAATAGAATTTTCTCACCCCTTTTTGATCAGGTTTTATATTATAAAATAATACAAAAATTCACCCACTAAAACAAACATTTCATTAAAACATTACTTGGCAAAAAATAAAATAAACAGAATATTAAATTATTCAGTTAATCTAGTTGTTGCAGCTGTTTACTGAAAAATACCTTTATAAATTAAGTGTCCATAGTAAAAATAAAATATTATATGTTGCAAAGCACGGTAAGTGAGGTATTATCTCAGTTTCCATTATTGTACAATAATAATAAACAAACAATATTACATAAACATTTCAAAAGTAATGGAGGTGTAGTGTTGCTGGCTGCCTGCAGTATACATCAGGAGGATCATACATATTCCTATTAGCAGATCGGGGCAAAAAAGAAAAGAAAAAAATTGAATAATGAAAACCTTTGAGGGCCGTCTCTGTTTCTCATGGAGGCACATACACTATTCTGTTTAGGAATCTTTTTTATTGCATCAAGGTCTGCTGAGCCCATCACAAAAAGAGGAAGAAGATCTGTACCAATGTATTCATCTGTCTATACTCCTCTGATACAAATGAATCCATGCAGACTTTTTCGCTGTCAGGCAGCCCTTAAAAGAGCTACTGGCCTAATGAAGGCAGATAATGTGGATAGAGTGATTGTGCAGGGAATACGGAGAGAAAGAGCCAGGCAGTGGGACCAAAAATTGGTTCTAGATATTGAGCAGGGGGAATCTGAGGGTGGGGGGACAGAAAGGGAATGAGTGCAGAATCAATAATCAGGCAGATCTTTTCTGACTAAGTATTCTGTAGGTGTGGATAGTTCATGCTCTCTGCTTAGGTGCTTCAACAATCTGAGCAGATCAAAAAGACACACAGACAAACTGGAGGCGAAAAGTTTAGCATCATCGTTTGCCTGCTTGTTGTCTATTTATACCCACACATCAAGGACAGAAGAGGATTGTTCCTCTTATTTGAGCAATGTCCATGTTCTCCAATAATTGGTGACTCCAGGGAACAAAACTAATTTAGCTGCCTGGCAAGTAGGAACATGTGTCTTTAGTGGATTCTTTTATTTTTTTAAAGTTTTCGTTGTGTAAGCGTATAGGACATGAATGGATTTGTGTGTACATGAATATAACAAGTATGCACAACAGATATTTTATTGGTGAGTGAAGACAAAAGATTCAGCTTGAATTGAATCCTGCCTGGAGTCTTCACTGTCACACTTTGAGTAGAAAAAGTCAGAATAAATGAACAAATAAACCAAATGAAACAGAGCCGGGAGCAAAAAAATGTACAAGAAAGGCCAAGAGCAAGGCTGAAACCGAAATGAATCACATGATGATGGCATTAGTGGGCCCACCCCGGACAATCATGGGTAATGATGTTAGGCACGGTGTGTGTTCTTGTTGGACACATTGCAGGAACTCACCTCTTCATGAAGTAAATAATTTATTTTGTTGGCTAAAGTTTATGTTGCCAGAAATCAGAAACAACAGTCATGGATAAGATTAAAAGTCAGCAGGTAGTGAATGTAACTCAAAGACTTCTAAAGAGGTGAACACACACAAATACAGTGTGTGTGTGTGTGTGTGTGTGTGTGTGTGTGTGTGTGTGTGAGAGAGAGAGAGACAGGGCTTCTTTCTTACCCATTACACTGAGATGGGCCCCTGCCTCCACAGGTTTTGCCGTACTGTTGCGAAGCGATGCTTCGCAAACATACAATCCTGAGTCCGAAGAGGTTGTGGCGGGAATAATAAGCCGACGCCCACTGGCCAGCCGACGCCCATCACGTTTCCACGACACTACAAGATCATCAACCGGTCTGTGTGAAGAGAAGTGGAGAAAAAAGAGCAACAAGAATGAGGAGAATTTGAAAAAAAAAAAAAAAAGGAAATGGTGTGACAGAAGGCGATTACAACATATTAAATCCATCAGTTTATTTGTCAATGAGGCAGAAAATGAATGATGACAGTCTGTATATCAGAGCAGTCAGCTCCACTCAGCATGAAGGAGCTTTAGTCAGTTTTTCTAAATGGTGAGGAAGGAAATGGGGTTTTTGTGGCTAATGAATTTTGTTTTGGATAAAGAACATCAAAACAGCATTCTTTTGAGTCTGTTTATTTGTAATAATCCATTAACAGCATCTGTTTATGAAAGCACAACTTGAAGTCTCCGAGCTACGCTCAGCAACTGAACCACACAAGTGTGTGTATCTTTTTGCAACAATTTAATTCTTTTTCAAAATAAAGTTTATCACTGTCTTAAATGGACAACAGGTAACTATAAAATGATCTTCTGGAGCTGTTCTCCAAATAAATGTTGTCTAGGACACGTCACAGTAAACATGCTCATGAACAGTAAGCTACAATAGTTTACCAAAATATGAAAAATTATGTAAAATAAAAAAAAAACATTATAAAGGATTTAAATTATATTCAGGCTGCATTTAAACAAAGTAGGTTACAATTAGGTTTAATTGTGTTTGCAAAACCAACACAGAAGGGCTCATAACGTTCACATAAATTAAGCAGATTAAATTAGTTCATTAACTTTAATTAGCTTTCATTCATTAATTCTTCATTATTTAAAGATATTCCTTTTTTCCAATCTAAGAACAGTCTCTTTGTTGTTGAAACTAAATAGCATTAGCATAAAGGAATATTAGAACACATGGAGGAGGTAAAGAAAAGTGAGTTAGACAACAACACTCATTTTCAGAATAATGCTGCAAAATGTTTTTATTTTTTATGACACACTGTTCCAAAGAGGCTCATTTGGATATAAAATGATATTAGTTTTCTAAAACTGAACACATCAAACACAATATGTTTCTCAAAGTGAGGCTGAATATGCTAAAAGTCCAAAATATAAGTCACTTAAATGTACGAAAAGAAGGTAGATATTTTTAAAAAATGCATTAAGAAGATACAGATAAGACTGTGCTGCTTTTTTCAGATGACGCACTTCAATGTAGCTACAAATGTGGGTGCAAAGGTACTAACCTGTACTGCTACTTTGATTTGTCAAAATGTTTAGATTTTATACTTTCAGAGAAAAGACACAGGACAAACTTAAAACCTGTTATTATCACTGTCGCTGTTTTTTTTTTTTTTGGTTTGTTTTTGAACAGGCTTTTTAATAATTTCCATTTTCTACTGGAACAGCAGCGGTGCAGTAACTGTTAATTATTGAATGTGGAAAGCAGATGATTATAGACTTTAGCACACCATTTGATTTTAATGATCAAACTCTTAGTTCTGCCAGACTTGGAATGGTTTCTCCCCCTCACTTGCTTCCTGACGACCAACATCTTGTGGGGAAAGTTTTTAAGCCAGTTTTTCTTTAATAGCAGGAATATGTGTACTATCCTATAAAAAGAACATATAACAATAATAATAATAATAATAATAACCTAAGTGCTACATGGCGGTCAAGTGCTGATCTTGAGCAAGTTCTAAACTATTATTGCACCAGTCTAATAGTCTGAGTTGAGACAATCCAGCTCTATAATGCCAAATGTTTTCTGTTCAATATGTTTATTTCAGTTTCTTTAACAGAACAAGTTAGATAATTTAGTTAATTATTTATTCAGTTGTTTATTTATTAAGTTCTTAATTTAAAGATCTCGATAGCATTTATGGTTGTGGGGGGTAGCGGGGAGTTGGGGTCTGAATTGTTGTTTTTGTGTTTGTCTGTTTTTAATTGTTTCTATTATGTGAAGCAATTTGTGTTGCAAATAGCAGGAAAAGTGCTATACAAATAAAATTTGATTTGATTTGATTAGACAAGTACTTTTCTCAAAAACCTGCTCCATCAACTGTTATACAAGCTGTCTGCCCTCTGGTGGAGGATCTGAGTACTTACAGGTCAAAAGTGTCAGTTTTATTATTGTGACAATAATTATATATTTATAAAATAGAATATATATTTATATTGTCAGCCACAAAACAGTTCTGTTCTTAAAATATAACACAAATAGAAAAAAAAAATTGGTACCACTTCATTTGGTTGTTGTCACTCTGTTAAAATGAATTAGTTCCTTCATCCAGTGGTAACACAATTCAAAACCATCAGTGTCTGATACACAAATGTTTACAATCTAAATCTACTTTGAAATCACCTTCTGAAGCGAATATTTTAATGGCTTTTATTAGAGAGAACAACTTGACACATATTAAAAAATACTGCAAAAGATTGTGGCAAATACTAAACCAAAAGAATCATTTGTGGCTGCACTGAATAATTCAGTAAGACCAGACACACTCTTCTCTGCACATAAATGTGTGTGTGCATTAAGTACTTGGCACTGGTCAGTGTGAATTCGTGGGAGTGCTCAGCTTGTGTGCCGATGTCAGATGGAACTTTTATCCAATTTCTCTTTAAGTTAACTTGATACTTGTGAGAGCTGCCTTCCTTTCGGGGACAAAGACAACTTCACATAATAAAAGTAAATACATTTTACTGTAATACGAGTTTCTGAAGTGAGGGGTTGGAGTGAGACGTGTAGTGGTTGGAGTTACACCAAGTGCAAACCTGCAGAAAATAAATCTAAGTCAGTGTATTGTGTTGTGATCTGAAGTGATAGAATCTGGACGTTATGTGTTTGTATGTACCGCCTGTGCCTGTGTGTGTGTCATACCAGCGACTTGCTGAGCTGGGATTTTATGTTGTGTCCTTTAATTACCCTAAAAGAAAACACTGCTGTCTAGCAAGAAAGGGGTTGTTCCTTCTTATGTATGTGTGTATGTAAGTATGAATGAACACAAAAGACATTTACCTAGCAGCAGCGATGCACTCCAGTGTGGCCTCTTTCCCAGCCACTACTGTTGTGTTTTTAGGTCCAATCACAATTGCTGGAGCCTCGAGCTCTGACTCAGGATCTGCAACAAAGCAAAAAAGGCAAAAAACAGGAGAATGTTAAGCTCATAAATCATAACCGTAGCAGCACGATCTCAAACACAGATTACAAACCCCTCACACAAACAGAGCAACAATGTTTCACCTGCACAGTCCTGGATTCTGCATTGTTCTGTTTTCTCCAAACACACCACACACCATGTTCACTAATTTTATCTGACACTGGACTGAGACAGATAATATTTAAACTGACATGACCCCACATTTATCTTTTATTGCTGTCTTAAAAATCCCACTGTAGTTTACTGGACATTAAAGTGGATATAAAGAGATCCTAAAAAAATAAAAACAACAAAGAGGTAACACTGAAACTAATGTGAAAGCCTTAAACAGATATTCAAAGCTGCTTCCAAAACATCTTCAGGTTAATGTCAGATTATCATCAGATAATAGCAAGTGATTAACTTTGTTTAAGAACCTAATGAGACACAGCTGCAGACATGTAGACGGGAAGATGCAGACCCCTGCTCGAGTCTACCTCAGGAGAGCGTTTTAATAGTGCACAGTTAACTGACCTCTACAGGAAGAGGTATTATAAGTACGGCACTACAAATTAAATCCACCTTGTCCCCACAAACTGAAAGAAACCACACAGTTTCCCAGACATCAACTAATGAAGAAACAAAGTCTCGGATATGCGCAAAGTAAAAGACCAAATAACAAAATTAGGATATAGGAGTATTTTTTTTTCTTAAGTACACAATCTAATTCTCTTTTACCTGCTATCTGACAAATTGGAAATAATACAGCAGTGAGTTCAAGTTACCGTGAAATGTTTTAAAAAACAACAACAAAAAAGATTTATGGCTTAAAAGTTGTGTGGGAGACTATGATTTATGGCCTGAATGGCCTCTCACAAGAAAAGAAAACGACTCATTGGGATTGTTATCAGTTTGAAATGTACAGCATCTGTTCAGAAAAATCCTACGGAACCAGTTGAATCATAAAAAAAAATGCTTGTTAGTATTTTGCAGCGTGTGTGACATCTAAACACCAGAGGATGTGTCAGTGTGCATGTTTGTGACCATCACAGAGTTTTAGGCTCATAGACTTTGTAAATGATGAAAATGTAGATTTTCAATAAGACAGAGTAGCAGTAAAAATTAAACGACTAGTTCTGATAGATGCTGTGGGATGAGGAGTGGGGGGGTAGGTTGAGTGGAAGGGGTGGGGTGAAGGGGATCAGCTTTGATCTTTCCTTTGAAGGGAAGTAGAAAAAGGTAGTAATTGACTCTGCTTTTTATTCCTCCTTCATATTCTCTCTCTCTGTGTCCCCTTTTTTTTTAATCAGATAGAAAGCGCCAAGAAGTCATACCAGTCGAAAGGCACGTGGGTGCAAGGAGACAGGCAGGCAATGGCACACAGAATGACGTACAATCAAGTACTCAAATGTCTTGACACCTACACTTGCTGATGCTCCAAATCAACGCAGAGGTTGAGTCATTAATGGGAAGTATAAGTGGAACAACACACACACATGAAAGGTGCATTACTGTGAAGGGTCCTTTCACTCGTATTTTCATTATCATATTTTTCTATAGCACACAGATACACAAACACACTGTTAACACATTGTAAACGAGACACACGGCAGGTGTTACCAAGATTTTAGACTTAAAGAACACGAAAAACTTCCATTATTTTGTTCTGATGCAAATATCAGGATTCCCTCAGGCCTTGAACAACTTGGAGAAACACTCCCCATCAGGTTGTTCTAAACCAGTTAAAGTCAACCCTTCAAACTTTTATCAAAACAAAAAAAACAAAAAACAATACTAAAGAAGGCTGTTTGGGAATTGAACAGGTACCAAAAAATCCACAGACAGCCAAAACTTGGAGAGAGAAGACCATCCGTCATATGAATGGCTGCCAGAGGAGGCATTACTTCATCACTACAATGATTGAATACTAAGAGTACTATTATTTTACTACTGCTGGAGCACCACCCATCACCTTTGTCAAGTTTTTCTTGAAATGAAGATTTGCAACAATCTACAAGAGCTACTGGGATCTTCTGACACCACTGTCTTTGACTTTTCCCAGTTAGAATAAAAGGAATATAGGATTTTCCAATTATTATTAAATAGAGCACAAGAGCATCATAATAAAGCAGCTTTTGCTAAAAATATAATCATATTCTCAGAATAAGATAATCAGAAAATGTTGTATCAACATGTAGCAACAGTGCATTTTTCCGAATCATTTATAAAAACATGTTTTTGTTTGTGAGATTGTAGATGCCAATGTAAATGCCAGGATCAATGACTTTACAGCTGATCATTCTCACAAAGGATTATAGAAGGTTTTTGTTAAGACAGGTCTAAAGTGATGTTCCTCTGAGCTGGAAACTAAACTAATCATGGACCCAAGTGTTTTGCAAGTGTAAGAGGGAGCCAGAAACATGTTGCTTTAGCCAACTATGCTGCTGTCACTCAGCTGATTCTGTGATGTTAGCTTGTTTTTTATAAGTACATCCTGACACAGACCTAAACTGTGCCTCTGTGGATTATTTTGTGCTGAAATTGAGCTACTGCTGTGTTGAAATGACTGCAGACTTCAATAGCTGATAAACTATAAAGCTCACATCTTGCAGCCAACAATGAATCCAACCAGAACACCTTCTTCCAGTGCTCTGTGGCTCAGTCCTGTTTGGATAATATGATCAATTTTCAGTTTTGCAACATCGTAAGCAGGAAGCTGACATACATTGTGTTCTAATGCTTTTTTAAAGGTTATCTGCTGTGATATGTCTTCTCTGATGGAATGGTGGCATCGTTGGCAGCACTTGCAGTGAGAAGGTCCTTAATTTGAAACCGGGTTGGGACCTTTTTGCATAGAGTTTGCATGTTCTCCTCCTGCATGTGTGGGTTTAATCTGGGGACTCCGGTTTCCTCCCACAAACCAAAAATATGCAGGATGTATTAAAATATGCAGGATGTATTAATTGGTAACTCTAAATTGTCCCTTGGGGCCGGACCCCCAAGAAGAAAATCAAATAAAAATCTAATTTTGGCTTAACATTATGTTTAATGTTTATACTTTTTCCATTTCATTACAAAACTAAAGGCATTTGATTCAGGCTCCCGTCACCTATACCACAGTCAACCACTAGGAGTTGCTTTAATAGTGTGGACCACTATTTTCTTTTTGATTCTCACAATTTTCTTCCTTCCACCGTCTGAGTGTGTGTGTGAATGAGTGAATGACAAAAAAAACTGTAGTGTGAAGTGCTTTGGGGGTCATAGGACCTGAGTAAAGCGCTATACAAGTATTAAAAAAACATAAATAATTTTTTGGAATCCAGTCCCGGATTGAACGGCTCAGCAGGCCGGATTCGGCCTGCGGGCCACCAGTTGATGATCAGTGCTATAGGTTGTAGATATAGAACATAAGGGGTCATGAGCCCAACTGTTACCAAGGACCGTGTTTGAGGGGAAAATGGGTGAATGAGACAAAATACTAGACACTACAACAAAAAAAAAGACTTTGGATGAAGGAGATACTTTAGAGCATAAATATAGATGCAAAATGCCATACGGATATGTGATGTGTGCTCTTCTTTTCTCTCTGTCAGCATGTCTAACATCCTCTTTCTCTGGGGAAATCTCCATCATTTTATCTTGTCTGGATCACTCCTTCCCCACTGCCTATCCTCCCTCCCCCGTTTCCCTTGTCGTGCTCTTATCAACTCCTTCTAGTTGTTTAAACTAAGATTATTAAATTAAACATCTTCAATTTGAAGAGAGAGAAACTCTCAAACTGGTATTTGAGCGTTTTTATTTACTTATTTCATCATTTCATTATTTATCTTTTATTATTGGTGACTGTGCAAGCTGTGGCAGCTAAAAGGCTCCCCTGTAAGGATTCTTCAAAGAGAGTGCAGAAACTTAAATTAACTCTATTGGATTCCTCATTTAGGAAATTAGAAACACCATGTGGCTGAGAAAAGGGAAAGTAGAAGTGATGGAGAAAAGGATGACAAAAAAATTGCAAAAGGGTTGTATTATAACAAAGTAGTATCTGAACAACAAGTAGGGGCTGAAAAGGTTCATTAAAAAAGAGGAATAATAAAAAGAAGAGCTGTTGAAGCTTTTTTTAAAAAAAAAAAAAAATCACAAACAGTGATAGGGCGGGGAAAAAGGCATTAAAACCCTGTAAGCTTTTTGTGATTAACAGTGTGTGTGCACATGGTTGTGGGTAAAATTTAACATCAAAGAGTGTGAGGCACCGCCAAGTTACAATGCACTCTCATCAGAGCAATCACTGCTGATTGACAGTAAAGTGCTGCGAAGGTGACACAGCTGTGTGAGGGTGTGTGTGCACGCCATTCAGCTGGAAACTGAAAAATCATTCATTAAATCAAGCAGAAATAAGGGGGAAAAAGAAATAGGTGATGTTTTAGGTTAGAATAAAGAGAGATAAACAGAGAGACGGGAAGAGATGAAAGGCTATTCCATCCAGAGATTAGAATGTAATCCATCTTTGAATGGATTCTCTCAGATTACAGCTTGTTCTCCTATTAAATCTGTCAGTCAACTCCCAATGGTGTCAGTGAGACAGACCAAGAGTGTGTATGATCTGTGTGTGACTGGAGATCTGTGTGTTTTAAGCCTTTTAGACAAATCTCTGCAGAGACCTAGAGAGCAGACGGATTGGCTGAGGGCTAAGCACACATCTACATCTCTCTCTCTCTCCACACGCATGTATATTGCACTCAAACGCAAATGCACACAGGGCGACGCCGGTGTTAGCCGACTATGTATTAATAGAGTTGTCAGCTACGCGTCTGCAGGGTTCACAGCCAACTAACATATATCACACTTACAGCACAGCAAACAGTCAAAAAGTTCAAAAGAGAAAAGAGTGAGAGTCTGGAAAAAAGTGAGAGATTAAAAACGTAATTTATTTCTTTAGCTTTTACCGAGTATTTTTTGTTTTTTCGCAGAGTGATTATTTGCTGATCTCTCCCGAGAATACTGCATGTGCGTGAGAGTGAGGTGAGTGTTTTTGCGTGTCATAGCGCTCATTAATGCTGCATGCTGACAGCTAAGTGTCATCGTCAGAGTACACTTGCCTTTTGAATGCCAATAGAAAACCACAAGCCAAGACGTGCCACACACTCACACTCAAGACACACACAATGCCACACCACACCGAGTGTTGCAGATCCAAGACCGTGGGAGACAAAAACAGACAACTGGGAGCAGAGTTAGGATGGTGAAAGGTGCTCGACTTTAAATATGCATCTCTTCCTTCAGCTGCCAAATCTTCTACATATCTTTGGCATCGCTTTTTACAAGTTTTGGAAGGAAGAGTTCGGAAGACAGGGGAGGAATAGAGAAGTCACAGGAAGAAAGATGTAGCAGTAATGGTGAGGCAGAGCAAGAATTAAACTCTCTAGAGATGATTATTTTATTATTTAGGCACCAATTGAGGTTTGTAAGCTACAAGATAAAAGCCTAGCTGACATAATGAGGTAGCATTTCATCAACACTACATTGAAATAGGAGCATGTGTGACTGTATGCTTCAAACCTACTTATTGCAAAAGAAAATAGGCAAAAATCCTCAACATATGAATCCCACTGGTTTACGATCACAACTCTGCACCTACACTTCTACATTTAGCAGCTACGTATAGAAGAATAAAACACAAAATATAAATATTGTACAAAAGCATGTAAGGGGGTCTGCAATACTGAAGAAACATCATATCATAGGTTTTTTTTTTTTACTTTAGACCCAGTTTGTACCTGCATGACTAAATGTCTAAAATAGAAACTGTGACATCAACCACTTTGTTTGCAAGTTACATTTTGAGAACTCAAGTCATCCTATTATACATTTATGTACAACTATACATTTTTTTTCTCTATGTCAGCCAGTGCTGTTCAAAAAATATCTCCATCTATACAAGAAGCAAAAATAGAAGCTGAAATTACCATAAGATCCTTGCGGAAAGGGTTTTTAATCATGTCTGTTATTTCCACCAAAAATGTCATTTGCCTGTGGATGAGATGTGCAAATGGAACAGTGAGTTTTTTAATCCTTTTTTCTTGCTACGTATCGGTTAGTGTTGACAAGACTGAAAACTTAAGCACAAAAGGAAAATGGTTTGACTTGATGCCAATTCAGTAAAAAAAAGTAATTTTCTTTAACACTTTTTTGGAACCAGCAGCGTTGCCTCATCACTGGTCCTTACAGAAAATGTAAATTTAAGATACTTCAATGTGGACTTAATTTTAGAGAGTAAAGGACTTTCATAGACAACTTCTACAGGATACATATCAACTTCTGATGTGTTCAATACATTTATTAGGATAACACAGAAAAAAAAATGTGACTGTGAGCCAAAACAGTCTCCCACTAAGCTCTCATGAGTCTGGCTGCAGCACACGATATATCCTATAGACCATCTTCATTCTGCAATGTACTTAAACTCCAAGTGTTATACTGTTATACTCACTGCCTGAACACCTGGAGGCTACACTCTCACCTGCTGCTAATACAATTGCTGCTACAGTTCACATTTCACACTTCAAAAACTCTACCTTCACCCAAAAACTTGCAGCAGTGTCAACTGCAACTCAGTGTTTTCCGTAGGCATTAAGCATCTGCCATCGCTGCCCAATTTAAGCACATTTAGCTCTTTTTTTTCTTGTTAGAGAGATGGCTCCCTAATCAACCAAGTTTCAAAGCTTTATTTATAAAGATTTACTCACATAAACAAAAGACGACACACATTAACACTAGACAATTTAAAACTATTTGTTAACACATATTTAACATTAGGGCCAGCTCTCGGACAAGAGGGAGCAATGCCCCCTTAAACAAAAGTCCTGCCTCCTTAAATCAAAGTTTTAAAAGTTGCACAGTTTGATCAGTGATGGACACTGTGTGCTGTTGCACACAGTAGCCACATAAAAAGAATTAACGTTGTGAGTATTCTTTTAAAAAAGTGAAGCCCTCCATTATGGAGGTAGGATGTATTTGACCAATTATGCTATTATACAGTGGGGCAAAAAAGTATTTAGTCAGCCACCAATTGTGTAAGTTCTCCCACTTAAAAAGATCAGAGAGGCCTGTAATTTTCATCATAGGTATACCTCAACTATGAGAGACAAAATGAGGAAAAAAAATCCAGAAAATCAAATTGTCTGATTTTTAAAGAATTTATTTGCAAATTATGGTGGAAAATAAGTATTTGGTCACCTACAAACAAGTAAGATTTCTGGCTTTCACAGACCTGTAACTTCTTTAAGAGGCTCCTCGGTCCTCCACTCGTTACCTGTATTAATGGCACCTGTGTGAACTCGTTATCAGTATAAAAGACACCTGTCCACAACCTCAAACAGTCACGCTCCAAACTCCACTATGGCCAAGACCAAAGAGCTGTCAAAGGACACCAGAAACAAAATTGTAGACCTTCACCAGGCTGGGAAGACTGAATCTGCAATAGGTAAGCAGCTTGGTGTGAAGAAATCAACTGTGGGAGCAATTATTAGAAAATGGAAGACATACAAGACCACTGATAATCTCCCTCGATCTGGGGCTCCACGCAAGATCTCACCCCGTGGGGTCAAAATGATCACAAGAACGGTGAGCAAAAATCCCAGAACCACACGGAGGGTCCTAGTGAATGACCTGCAGAGAGCTGGGACCAAAGTAACAAAGGCTACCATCAGTAACACACTACGCCGCCAGGGACTCAAATCCTGCAGTGCCAGACGTGTCCCCCTGCTGAAGCCAGGACACGTCCAGGCCCGTCTGCGGTTTGCTAGAGAGCATTTGGATGATCCAGAAGAGGATTGGGAGAACATCATATGGTCAGATGAAACCAAAATAGAACTTTTTGGTAGAAACTCAACTTGTCGTGTTTGGAGGGGAAAGAATGCTGAGTTGGATCCAAAGAACACCATACCTACTGTAAAGCATGGGGGTGGAAACATCATGCTTTGGGGCTGTTTTTCTGCAAGGGGACCAGGACGACTGATCCGTGTAAAGGAAAGAATGAATGGGGCCATGTATCGTAAGATTTTGAGTGAAAACCTCCTTCCATCAGCAAGGGCATTGAAAATGAGACGTGGCTGGGTCTTTCAGCATGACAATGATCCCAAACACACCGCCCGGGCAACGAAGGAGTGGCTTCGTAAGAAGCATTTCAAGGTCCTGGAGTGGCCTAGCCAGTCTCCAGATCTCAACCCCATAGAAAATCTCTGGAGGGAGTTGAAAGTCCGTGTTGCCCAGCGTCAGCCCCAAAACATCACTGCTCTAGAGGAGATCTGCATGGAGGAATGGGCCAAAATACCAGCAACAGTGTGTGAAAACCTTGTGAAGACTTACAGAAAACGTTTGACCTCTGTCATTGCCAACAAAGGCTATATAACAAAGTATTGAGATTAACTTTTGTTATTGACCAAATACTTATTTTCCACCATAATTTGCAAATAAATTCTTTAAAAATCAGACAATTTGATTTTCTGGATTTTTTTTCCTCATTTTGTCTCTCATAGTTGAGGTATACCTATGATGAAAATTACAGGCCTCTCTGATCTTTTTAAGTGGGAGAACTTACACAATTGGTGGCTGACTAAATACTTTTTTGCCCCACTGTACTGAGTTGACTAACAACAACTAAAAAAATACATCTATTTTTGTAGGTTTTACACAGTTTTAGTCTAGTAGAGAAGTGTTTTTTTCTCAATCCCACAAGCACCACTGTGAGCCTGTCTGCTGCATAGAGCCGACTGGAGGACCTGTGTTTGTCAAACCACAACACAAAGCCCCACCCCTTTCCAGCCTCCCTCGCCATCATGTGCCCCCTTCACATATGCGAGTCGAAGGATGACCATGTTCAATACACATTTACACAAATGCATAAAAGTAAAAAAAAAAAAAAACTAGAAGAAGATCGTCTCCAAGAACAACAACTATATTAACCATGAGTGCGTCCACATGATACTGTCATGATCAGTGTTGGGAATGTTACTTTAAAAAAGTAATTAGTTATAGTTACTCACTACTTGTTCCAAAAAGTAACTGAGTTAGTAACTGAATTACGCTACAAAGATGTAACTAGTTACCTGAGAAAGTAACTCACTGCATTACTAAAAAGTTAGTTTTATCGATTTATAGTAACGCACTGCATTTTACATTCAATAACGACAACAGCCTTGTAGCAATGGGAATTGTAATTAATTAGATTATTCTGTTACTGAAAATCCAACCACATTGCATAACGCCATAACTATAAACGGCGCTATTCCAAACACTGGTCATGATACACTGTTTTGTAAACTGTCACCAAGCACAAACTGTGTGATGTGCACTCCAGCTGTGCTCAGTCCCAGCAGGAAAAGTGAGAAAAGGAATGATAAAATTCTACAAATGCATGTACAACCAAAGCTGTGTGTTGTTTTCAGGACAAATGTAATTTATTGCTTTAATCATAATTTAGGGATCCTAAAAGGAGAAAAAAAATCTGTCACGAACAAGCTTCAAAGAACTGAAAACCTAATTGCAGTGTGTTACAGGTAATTTGAAGCATTTTTCTATGTAATTTCAGCCTGATATTACGTTAACTGAATGATTAATAAGTGGTGGTTTAAAAGATTGGGTGATGTTAGAGCGTTTCCTCCAATATTAATTAGCCCACATAAAAGATGGCAAACAGACTTATTAAAGTATGTGATTTAGCTTTTTATCTATATTTCCTGTAAAGAATTTAAAAGATAAAAATGAAAACAGTGTGAAGCAGAGAGCCAGTGCTATTCATCTTTTAGCACTATAGAGGAGGGAGCTTTTAATTTGCTGTCAAATGTTTTTATGGTTCAAATTATTATGAAATGTGACTGACCAAAATTGTTTGCTACTCTATTTGTTGCTATATTCTGCAGTGAACTGAGACAGTATTTATAACCATCCTTCAGTCTTTTTTATATTGATATCAGTATCTGTACTGATCGTGATGTGAACAGCCCAAAGTTTATGTTCAGCCTATAGACAGACTGTCTTTAATCTCTTTAGAGTAGTTTTAAAGCAACTAAAATATTCTGTCTACATATGATGTGGGATTTTTTAAATTGGTTTTGGTCATCTGTGCATCAATTTTAATAAAAACGTTTAATTATTGATCTTTAAGCTGTTTATTTTGGTGTTTTCCTGCATTTTACATGTCAAAGACTTGAATTTGTTTTACATATCCGGTGGAGATGCAAATCTACTGCTTCTCTGCTGTTTTCTCTATATGCACACTTAAAAGCCAGTTTCACTAACTGAGGATCGGACTGCCAACGCCTCTAGAAACAATAGTCGCCCAGTTTACAAAGGTCTGCTAGTACCTTACGGCACATCTTGCAGGTGGTGGGTCCATGTAGTTTGTTTGGGTTTGTGCCTGGCTGGACTCCATGGGTGAAGGTCCAGTTACTCTGCTATTGCTGCTGAGCCTCTACCCCAGGCCTAACTAGCTCCTCATCCATAACTAATTTGCCAAGAGAGACAAAACCAGGTGCAAAAAATCTCTGTGTCTTGTTCACAAGTGAGGGCAGAGTGAAGGAAATCGATAAGTAAATTTGGCCTGTGTCTGCAGTGATAAAGACACTGTACCAATCTGTCAAAATTCCAACTCTTAGCTAATGTAAGTGGGTAAAGACTGAACAAATAAGATCCCTAAAACAAGCAAGAGAAACAAGCTTCTTCCACAGAGTTACTGAGCTCACCCATAGGGACAGGGTAAGGTGCTCAGAGCAGAGCTGCTGTTCCTTCTCATCGAAAGGAGCCAGTGAAGGTCTGGATGGCAATTAAAGCTGCCATCTAGATGTTCATGCTAGACCCAGAACGTACTGAAGAGAATTAATCTCACAGCTGATTTGGGAATTCCTTGGTGTTCCTCAGGACGAGGAAGACTAGGGAGGAGGGGACCTCAGTTTAGACTATTCCTTCCAAAACATGGTGGGATGATGGACGGATGGTCGGACAGATGAATGGATGGATGGATGGATGGATGGATGGATGGAGGGACGGACGGACGGACGGACGGACGGACGGACGGACGGATGGATGGATGGATGGATGGATGGATGGATGGATGGATGGATGGATGGATGGATGGATGGATGGATGGATGGATGGATGGATGGATGGATGGATGAATGGATGGATGGATGGATAGACAGACTTACAAGTTACAGACTTAAAAATATTTTAATGAAAGGTCATGAGGCATGCTTAAACAGTCCAGGTACATTATCATGAAGTTAGAGTTTGACAAATTTAGTTACAATATTTAAACTACTTTTTCCCGGGATTCTGTTTTCATCCTGGGCAAAAAAAACTTTGATGATTAAATGTTTGTTTTACAGACTGTATAAATGAATGGTGTCAATGTGACCTTCCTAAAGCAGTTAGCTCATCAGCTCTTAGTTCTGACCTTCTGCATGTATCATAGGGTCATGCATGCCAGTATTTATTCCTATTTAGATAGAAAGAAAGAAATCACACTGAAAGAGCAGGGAAGATAATAAAAATGTAAATGGGCACTTTACCTGCTGACCCACGGCTTTTCTTGCCAACTGTCCGTCAGCCAAAAAGAATGAAATGGAAGAATAAAAGTTAGAGAAAAGTGTAGAAATGTAAAAGACAAAAAAAGAGAATGGGAGAGATATAATTTAGATTTGTCGTATTTCCTCAGGGTTTTACAAAAAGACACTTTCAGTTAAATACACATAAAAAGAAGCAAAAGCAGAACTTTCACAAATCACATAACTAAAGACATCTACAGTAAGAGTTCAGGTGGTAAACTGGATAAGGAGGCTTTATTATAGAAAAGCAGGAAAAATAAATATAAACTGAATACAAGAGGCAGAGAAATGGATGACAGGAGGGAAGAGACAGAGGAGGAAAAGAGGATGTTATGTTATCATAGAGTCCAGAAGAAGACAAACTGTTTGCATCCATCCATCAACTGCCAGCAACCAAAGTTTCCTGCATATTCACTCCTTTTGCCTACCTCTTTATCTTCCCCTGTTTGCCATTCTTTCTGTATTTGTCATATGTTTGGGGGTGGCAAAACCGTAGGCTTTGAGAATAGGATGGAAATGACATTCTGCCGCCGGAAGATCTATATTCACTATTTGTCGATCAATATACTAGCTCCTCACGCATCTATTCAGCCACTCACACACTCACTCAACTTATAAATATTGGAAAGTGGGCTTGTGTTTGTGTGGTTCAATCTGCATATGTGATGACTGAGTTTGTCTCTGTAAAAAATGTTAGTATGGGACTTAATCTGGAGTGAAGGCAGCATGGAACCGCTAAAGAATAACATTTAAAAAAGGCTGAAGCAGAATGAACAAACTTTGGGACAAAATAGGAAAAATAATGTCAGAGGAATAAACAAACAGTTCAAAAGTTTTTATCATTTATTTTGGAGATATTTTTTTCAGGCTTTGTATTAAATTTATGCACTTTCTGGCAGAAAATAAAAGTGTCACTGCCACTGAATTTTAAAACGTTGCCTTTAAAAACTAGTACAGCTGCTGGATGTCGTTTGCCCTCTTTTGTGCCAGCATCACATTTCTTAACCAGGAATAGCTGCACATCAACAGGGTTGAGACCTCCAGAATAGCTAACATACGACAACGTTCCCCTCTGTTTTAAACTCTTACTGAGAAGAAACTTGTTGCATGGATACAGACATGTTTCCTGGATACCATAATCAGTCCTGGATATTGTTCCTTTCTGTATAAGTGTTCATCTCATGTACTTTGTTTCTATCTGTCAACAATATGTCCCTGATAGCATCACATGGTGCTGCTTCATTGCCCTTCACTCCTTTTAAAAATTGTGTTAGCTTGTGGTGCTGTGAGATTGCAATGATGCTAAAACACTGCTTACAGATAATGACACGTTGTGCACCGTCATCAGAAAAAGCGCCACAAGGAGAAGGCGCTCTTTTTGACACCAACAGCTTTACGTGCTGTAGTTGTTATCATCTATGAGATTTTCCACACTGGCTCTGACTGTGTCTCGGTTCCAGTTGTCTCTTCATCTCATCAATGTAGATCTGCCTCAGCCTTGTGCTTCCATCTTTGAATTTAAATTAAATGTAAAAAAAAATGTCAAGCGACATAAGAAATATGATCAAGATGCATGCCTGAATTATTTTCTAATCTTTGGTCCAATTAATGAATCAGTTTTATTTGACTCTGAGTTTGTCCAGTGAATGTGACAGCTGGAACATCTGGGAATTTGTAAAGATTTCCGTACGTGAATGCAGCATCAACTCAAAGACAGTAATGGACGTGATGATAATTAACTAATAAGTAGATTACATTTTATTTTGTTTTTTATTTCTAATAATTGTGCAGCTCTAGTCTACAATACACAAGATATATAACATGGAAGGTTTATAGTTTACATGAGAGCTCCTTGGTGCTCAGTCCACTTCAGCTACTACCCCATACTTACTCATCTAAAAGCGTAAACAGCCCATCTAAACAAAATAAACAGACAAATAAATAGCTGAATACAGTTAGGTATTGTTATAGCAGAGCATTTCTCAAAATGTTACTTGTGCCATAATTTTGGGCGAGGAACTTTCTATCTTCAACATCAGCAACATTTCGAAATCTATATTTCAGCAGCAGAACAAAAAAAAAAATCAAAGCACTGAGAAGATTTTTCTTGCACACAAACTAAAACAGTCTAATTTCATGAAACAACAATGGCTGAAGGAAATATGTGCAGAACAAACAACATACCAAGTGTAAGTGTGCCTGAAGAACTGGTGCTGTTTTAAAGAAAAATGAAGATAAAACCACTGATTTTTAAAAAATTCTCTCATTACAGACCTTTCTATGAAGTAAGCTTGTCAACATAACATGTTTTTTTTAAGTCTTAACATCAGTTTCAGTGAGATTTGCACATACAAAAAAATTCCACTGCTGAATAACACCTCCCCTTCAGATGGGAGAAATAAGACAAATGGAAATAATCATGTACAACGTCATTTAAAATGTTAACTGTAACACGAGGATTAAAGTATTGACTGGGCCAAATGGGACCATTTGAAGTATTTAATATCTTTTTATTATTGAAATCATCTTTCATTATTATAACATAATTGTTAGAAATAAAATAAAGAGGTAAATTTAACTAATAAAATTCAAATATTAAAAGTGGATGTTTTCAGACACTTTACTCAGTTTTTTTTTTTGGTTTATTTCCTGAGAATAATCTTTCAATTTTATTTGGATGTTTCTCTCCTTCTCCTTAGCAAATTTATAAATAAGTCCATGTGCTGTAGGTTTATAAGTTTGTTATTAAACATTTTAACAGATTACCTGACATAAACAAGAAAACTAACCAATCTACCTGAAAACCTGATTCTACTACTAAAACCAGTTCTGTGTTTGTTTCCCAACTTTAAGCCATTAATGAATCCAGCTGGCTTTGTGACACACCAAGACCTGATCCACCTTGGCTGGGTCTCCTTGGGACAGGGTTTCTCATGGTCATGGCAAAATATCTGATGAATCTAAGTTCAATTATTCAGAGTGTGTCCCAAATTTCTAACAACAAACCTAAAACACTTTTAAAAAATAAACTAAGTTCTTACACTACTCCAAACAGTTTCAGTCAATGAAATTGAGAAATAAAGACACAAACAGGCCACCGTACCCTGGTTGAAGGGTGCAGTTGGTTTATGCATTCATTTATGAGAACAGCACCACATTCACTGCAGCCTTGGCTCTTCTTCTGCTCCACAAATGAATACAAATCTGACAGGATGAACCTTGAATAAAATGTATTCACTGTTTTGTGCCTTTTGCTGCTAGCAGGCCCGGTAGGTGACACCGCTCAAGTGGCTACAAACCCATCACTTAATCACTTTCCATGGGGTTACTGAAAGAGTCCCATTTGCAGTCTTGTTTAAATGGACAGTATTTTACATTTTAACTGTAAAAGACTGTGATTTCCTTCATTCATTCACTCTTGGATCTGCGCCAGTTTGGAAGTATGTTTTTCTGACAACTGCTCTGCACCTTGAGTATTCTCCATGTTACAGAACAAGGCATCAATCAATATGTTTGACAAAGGATGACATCACTGAGGTGCCATTCAATGACTGTTTCCTCCATAAGTGATGTTGAGGACTTTAGCCAAACAGTTTCATCCATCCAATCTGGATTTTGCTTCTTGTACACTGAAAAACATCTAAGTGCCTTTTGGCAAACTTCAAGCAGACTGTCATGAGGCCATTTATTGACTAATGGCTTCTCTCTGGCCACTTTACTGAAAAAAGGCTTGATTGATGTGGGCGCGTTCATGGTTGTCCTTTCTCTTCAAAAAGATCTAATTTACAGTGAGCATTGGTTTATTGTTTGCCCATTTAGCTAGTGATGGTTTCAAATATTTGTCCTTTTAAGAATAATAGAGAATGTTTGTGATCCTTGAAAGCTGCAGAATGATTCTTGTATTCTTTCTAAGAATTTTGCCTTGAAATCTTTCTGTCTTAGTCTTTCAGTCAGTCCATGAAACGTAATGTCTTATTTTTTATTCTAAGACATTCCATCAACCCTCTGACCTTATGTAGATATGATGATGTGCTTTCTTCTATTTCATTAAATAAATTTCACAAAGGAAAATAGAATCAAATTACAATTTAGAAGTTTATCCATGATTACTAGGAGCAGATGGACAAGAGTTCTGCTCTAAGATCGATTTATTAAAAGTAAATAGATCAGGAGTTCAAAAAAAAAAAAACTCTAATGGAAAATTTAGTTTAGGTCGGATGTAAAACATTCTAAAATATCTAAAACTTTGAGTTAAAATATGATTTTCCTACTGATAATAAGGCTTAAAACACAAGTAAATCTAATTTGGAGAATTATGTCAGATAACAGTACTGGTAAAAATATGTTAAATAGTGTAAAAGGGGGCATTACAGTAACACAAACACCCACCAATACCAAAAAGGAATTATGCAGAAAGGAGGGCAAACTTTTCTATGAGTGTGTTCTACTGACGTATCATTCTGAGTCATGTCAGTTTCAGACAGGAGCGGAGAAACAAAGAGGATCATGTCATGTTCTTACATCCATTAAACTCATTATTACAGTAACTTCCCCTGTTGTTCCAATGACACACGTTAGATCATTTACTGTGAAAATAAATATTCTTAATTGTGTATTTTACTGGAGATATATGAACTGAGGAGAACCGGTAATGTTTAACCCTGCATTTATGTAAAGGCCACAGCTATCTGTAATGATGGTTATTAATGGGATGTTGTTAAAATGTAAAAATATAAGTGAGTGCCTTATGTTTGTCTCAGCCTTGAGGATAATTTATATTCATAAATTCATTGTTGTGTATTCAGGTGCCTGAAGGTCCCACAAACAAGCAGGTCACTGTGTCCTTTGTCGGTGGTTGCTATTGTGAGAATGCTGTAGCTCTACAGGATGTGTGTGTGTGTGTGTGTACAATGGGAAATAAATGCATTATTTTATTTGTTGGTTTTTCTTTCAGTTCGGTAGCCTTCTGCGTTCTACCTGTCCTTCTGTGTGTAAATGTCTCTGCAGCTGTGTATGTGTGTGTATGTGACGTGCAGATGCTGCCCCTTGCTGCAGGTCACTTATTTGGTGCAACATACTGAGATCTTTAATGACTCACTCTTTTCCGCCCAATCGACAAACACAAACAGACGCACGGGGTTCTCCTTCATTCCCTCCATCTACGTACAGTGAGACATCCCTCATCCTTGTGGTGACAATGTATTTATTTCTATTCCGACTGTCTTTGCTCTTCTCATCCTTACACGCTGACAACCAGTTCTGCACTTCACCTCAGCAAAAGAGTCCTTTTTTAGTAACATGTTTGAGTCTTTACTCTCTCTCTGCTGTTTTAAACCTCCAGTTCAACCTCAGAAACTCTTACCACTCCAATTTACACTGTCAATCTCACTCTTCCTTCTCTTTGTTCCTTTTCCCTGATCTAAAACACACACACACACGCACACACACAGATAGAGACACACACTTATTTGAAATTCTTATTAGTGACTATAGAATTGTAACACCCCCAATTTCTAAAACTGACACATAGAGAGGCTTGAATTGATCCTCACCACTCCACTAAAATAACAAGCTAGACAGAAACGGTTGACCTTAAACTTTGGAACAATTCCTAACAGACCCTGAAGTTGAAAAGTGTACATTTAGTAAGAAGATCTTACTTTATTAAATCATATAAGAATAGATCTAGGATTTAAAGTTAATCTATAAGGACCGTTAAGCTGGTTTATATTTAAAATCTTTGTTTCTGTGAAACTTTGTTCCTTTTTTCCCCGTCACCTGAGCCAGCTACCGCCAGTAGCTTTGATACTTTTGATACTAAATGCTGACTGTGGGACGTTTACAACTTCCAGCTGTCTGCCTGTCTGTTTTCAACACAAGAACCGGCTGACCTTTCCAATTTGCCATGTCAATCACGATCATGCCCCATGTAGCAGCAAAAGCAGTAAAAACTATGTAAACTAACAGATGTTAAAACCTGGAAAAAAATTAACTGAAGAGGATTTTGATTTCTTTAGTCAGTTTTTTGTCCTATTCGTTTACACAGAGGGGCAGGAAATAAAACACATACTGGCACCAGCCATCAGAGAGCGCTCGTTTTGTTTCTTTGTGATGTACCTGTGTGCAGTTATTTCAGGGTCATGTATTATATGATATAAACTGAAATCACTTTTCTCAGATTATCTGTGTTTGATTTGTTTAATGATCTAAAACATTTAAGTGTGACAGAAAAAAACAAAACAAAAGGGAGCAAATCATGTTTACAGCACCGTATGTTTATGTTTTAAATTAATGTCAAAGTTTTACAAGGAATTCTAAATTTCAAAGTGTTGACACTCTTTTCACTGAATAATAAGAAACATGACTAATAAAATTGTATTTTACCCCATTTCCCTTCATTTGATTGTAAAAAAAAAACTGTACTCCCTTCTTTTCCAATTTCTACAGACTTTTTTGTGTTTGTGCCCAAACAGATGCCTGCAAGTAAATGAGAACTTGAGTAAAACCAGAATAATCCCATTATATTATTTCTCATCCATCCTTGAAAGCCAAACAAAGAGCATGGAAATGAGATGATAAATTAAAGCGCATCAGTGAACCTGATAAAATAAAAACAAAACAAGCACCAAAAACACATGACACGAGATACAACACAATGAAAGAACACACTGACATGTAATAAACACGGAGCTGCATGTTGATATTCAGTTTAAACCGTGAGCAGAAAATCGCTGCTCCTGCAGGTTTGTTCAAACGAAGGCAGAAAGCAACAGAGTAACAGAAGCCTCTGATCCCACAAGACAAAAGGAATAATATGTTAAAGCAGGTAAAGTTATTGGAAGCTGGAAGTTGAAGTGAAAAGGTGGAACAAAAAGGCTTTAATGTTGTACAGCTGTGAGTGTTTCCCTTTCTTGCGCCCACCACCTCAGGCTGCAGTACCAGATGGAGAGGAAGACCACAGGAGAGAAGAACAGCAGAGCATCATTATTAAAACATGTTTCTCTTATTTTATTCTTGTCTTCATCCAAAAAGCTGTAGGATAATCAACTATCTGTCACTCTTCTGGTTTTATGGTCTGTTTTGTTTCTATTTTCAGTATATTGATATGCCAGGTCACCCTGTTCTTTTGTTTTTAGGTTTGCTGCAATGCTCGTATCAAGTGTCTCCTACATGCTTCCTTGTCTTTTCATAAGGTTTTATTATGAGCAGCTGTACCTGTAATCAGATTCACGTGTCTCACCTGTTTTACTCTGCAGTTACACCTGCCAGCATCAACTCCTCTTCGTTAAATTCTCCTGGTTACCAGGTCTTTCATGTTATGGCACACACCTGTCTTTTACTTGTTAAGGTATTTTGGTTTATTTATTAAAGATATTTGATTTATATTGTGTCCGACCACAGCTCGACCTCAGTTTTATCACATTATCTTCATTCGCTGTTGATCTGTCTATAGCTTTATGTGGAGACCACTGTTTTAAGTAAACAGGGTTTAATTAATACACAATCCTGACTCTAATATGCTTCTTTTAAAAAACAAGCTGTTCTGTGGCTTTAAATCTCTTCCTGTGTAGCTTCTGTTTGATATACAAACCAGTGAGTGCAGGAATGAGACGCAGAGCAATATGACAGATCAATAAACTCTAACACATCCTAATATTTCTTTGGGCTCTTCCTTGAAGGCCTAAGGTCCTCTGACAAACTCAAAATAAGAATACATTACTAATACACCCCTAAAACAAACAAACAAAAACACAAGGAAACAAACACTTATCCCTGTTTTGGTTAGTTATTCGGGTCTGCCAGGAGTTGAGTAAATAATTGGATCTTGCCGCCTGATAAAACTTTAGCAACAACATCAAAAAGTTTTGTTTGGCAAAACTAACGGCGTGCAGACGAGTCATGGCTGATCAGGCAGATTGATCACACGGTGATGTAATAATACAGATGTTTGTTTGCTTTAGAAAAAAAACGGACAAATAAAACAATCTTATTCAGCATTGTAGATTAAAGTACGTACAGCGTTCTCTCTATTGTTGTGACAGTTTTAAGCAAAGGCTGTCACATGCCTGAAGTTTTAAATAATGCCACCACTTCAAAGTAATTAAAAAAAAATCAATTTAACCTCAAATACTTTCAAAAACAAGAGTTTTATTCTTTCTGTGTTTCTCTGAAAATATCTTTGTATTTAAACAGTTTTGTCTGTTAATGACTAAAGTGAAGTTTGGCCTGTTAAGATATTGGTTGTTCATAGTTTTTTGGAGGAAGAAGATGTTTTAGGATGGTAGTAATCAACTTTGGAACTGACTTTTCATTAGCTCTACAATCTCAAAGGACTATTGTCTGCACTGCAGGTAAGATACTGACTCTTAAACTCCATAGAACACCATTAAAACCATTTTAATTGACACCTCAACTGGCTCAAACTTGTGGAATGAGACTGGGATATGACCACGAGCCTTAAAAATGTTGAATATGAAAGATCCACAAAAAGCAATTGGTGACTGGCGGCTTTGGATCTTGTCCATGTAGGAGGTGAATGCTGGAATCAAAATTAAAGGTAATAATTTCAAAGTTAAATACTCACAAAACAGTCTAATGTCTCACTGATGTTGTAAATAAAGTCACATTGTAACAGATCTCGATCTCAGCCGACTGGGTGGTCACTTGTTTTAGTCATTTTAAAAAAGCTAGCCCGGGCGGGAATCATTATTTACACGTCCAGACTTCCTGGTTTCATAACGAATCACATGAGTCTGCAAGGCTGCCAAGTCTTCAACACAAGCAGCTGTAATTCCACAACCACCAGCAGCAAAAAGTAAGAAACCACCTCATCCTTCCAACTGATCAGCCAAGCTGCACGTGATGGGGCGTTCAAATGCACTTAGGAAAACTCAACGCTGAACAAATTCAGACATTCCCAAAAATTAAACAAATACAAGAGAAACTAAATGAGAATCAACATCAGAACTGGCAACCCAACAGAAAATTCAGGGAGGGGAGGGGGTGAGTGGCTGAGAGCGGACGTTTTTTTTTTTTTTCTACATGAACTGCAGGACTCAGATGTGACGACAAGGTCTAACTTTACCTTGAAGATTCTTGTCTGCTTAATTTATATTTGAATTTTTTAATGTTTTTATTTACCTGTTTTCTGTATTAGTCAGAATAATTAAACATCTTAAATAGTTCACACTAAACACACTGAAGGAATGGATGCATTATAAGTTCATAATTGTATATACAATAAATTGCAGTAATTTCAATTTAGCAAACAAAAATGCATTTAATCTAAGTAATGAAAGAATTTCTCCTTTTACTTGTTGTCTTAATTTGAACTGGTTTAAAGTGATTAACTTAAAATAGCATGCCATCTTAGGTAATAAATCTGTTTAAGGAGTATCAGATAAAATATTCGCTGGATTAACATGTACTAAAATGTTCTAGGGTCAGGTAATGTCTAATTATTGGATTGAAAAAAATAAAAAAAAAACTGCCCGAAATTCGACTGAGTTCATCCAGTGAAGATTTTTCTTTTCAGTGTGCAAAAAGTAAGACTGGTTAAGATTTATTGGTCTATAAAAATGGTTAAAACATAAAACAGGATTCCTTTAAATTCACTTTTCCACATTTAAAATCTCATTTATTGTGCCACAGTTTCTCCCACATCAGAGAAAAGACAGGAATCATGACGCAACAATCCTGTGAGAGAAATAACACTTTATACAGCATAACTGCAGGAGGATTTCCCAAGAGGCATTAAATTGCTAAGAAGTTGAGGCATTCAAAGTCCATTTTACTGTTGGGTAAAAAAGAATTTCTATTATAACAATGAAGTAGAATCTGATTGTTACCAGAATGTCTGAAATCTACAAAGACTGTTTTATTCTACTCACCCAAAAAGTATATTTTGGCCATTGGAATGCTTTAAAAGATTAATGCAAATGCTAAAACAGCTGCAAAAGGCACTCATTACACTGTACAAGACATACAACAACTGTCCATACTGTAATTTATGCAGGGAAAAAAATCTGACTAGACATTTTTAGGAATACCATCAAAAGAATGAAGCAAATCGTTCCATATAAGAAGCAAATGTTCACATAGCAATTAAACTCTCAAGCACAGGAAATAAAAACAACGTGATAATTATAAATTTCACCTGAAACTGTTGTCTGAATTTATGCAGTGTGTGTATATGTAGAGTTCATCTGCTTCCTGCTGCACAGGGAAACACACATCTTACTCAACGATCACACTGACACCGTGTCTGCAATTACAGACACAGGTTTGTGTGCCTGTGTTTATATATATATATCTTCAAGAAGACAAGATAGGTTAGGGGCTGCATCTGATTAATGGCTTAATTGATTAAGTGGTTTAGAGATTGATTGGTTGGGCCTGGCATCAACAGATTCATTAGAACAGTGTGATGTGGCTGCAGCTGTTCCACCTGGCTTAGGACAGCATGGCCTGGTAATGGACATAATCTGTCTGTCTGTGGACCACAATATGTCCACGTGCACACACTGATGAATGTGATCGTAGTACACGTGAGGCTGCACATATCTTCTCTTTTTCTCGCTCTTACCAAACAACCAGATAGGGGAGGAGGGAGTTGCAGGGAGGTAAGTAGGGATGAGAAAGAAAAAGGAGAAGGGTGGAAACTATTTTTGGATTAAAAGCCCTGTTGATCTATTCCTGTTTTCTGCATACTCTTTCAATCTTGAATTTTTACACTTTGCCTCTCTTCTTCTTCTTCCTCTTCTTTTGCTTTCCTTCCATCACTATCGTCCTCGGAGCTTTTACCAGTTTGCACGGTTCCTCTTCTTTGACTTTTTCAAGAGCAAAAATCCCATTATACTCTCATATTTTCTATGCACAGCTTCATCTTGCGTTTCTTTATTTATCGCTTCTTCTTTAAGTAATTCTTTGTGAATACTTTGTGAAGAAATTCGAAACGCAAAGCAGGCATAAAGACAAACAGATGCATGCAAAACAAACCCACACTTACTTTTTAAGGCTGAGTCTGTAAGTTAGTAAATGGAGGTGAAATACAGCAGCACTTTAGAAAGCAGAGAGTTGGATGTTTTATATGCATATATATATTTATATATTCATTTATCTGTCCGTCCGTCTATATGTATATACGTATATATATATGTATGCATGCTTTGTGTCCTGTTTGGTTTGTATATCTGCTTGTTTATCTGAAGCTGCCGTTATGACGATTAAAGGACTATTCTATTCTATTCTATTCTATTCTATTCTATTCTATTCTATTCTATTCTATTCTATTCTATTCTATTCTAAAAAAGCACTAGTAATTCTGTTCTTTTTACATCTTCACTAAATAAATCACAATGCTAATTTAATTACTTACCCAAATTTGTTGGTATGATTCCATGTTAAGTGAACATAAAACAACAACAAAAAAACAACCAACCAAACAAACAAACAACCAAACAAACAAGAAACACTATCTGTGGGTAAAAAGCTTCTTTTTTGCCTCATCAGTTCAAATGATGTAGTTCCAGAAAGTCTGGGGCTTGTCTATATGCATTTTGTTTAATTCTAGTTGAGCTTTGTTTGTTTGTTTTTTTTTTGTTGGCAGTGGAGTCTCATGGGTCCATAGACACTTCCATAGAATCCATTATGGTTTAAAATAATAAGGATGGTGTGATACACATGGTGTATTGCTATAAGCATTAATTAAATGCAAGGATTTAATATTGTCCTTAGGAATACAATCAGATTTTACTATTTCAGCACATATTTGTTAAATACACATAATTTTCAGATGTTTATTTGTCCCTTTTGTGACCCCTCCTGAGAACAAATTTATTTCTTATTTCTATTACATAATGAAGGCATATGGGTATAGAACTGGTATTAACTGAATCCCTTTTCAAAAGAAACAAGGCGCTGGTTAAAGAAATGTAAAGTTACCAAAAATTTGGGCACATCATTACACTGCGTGGTAAATAAATGCCAGTTTAAATGTTAAAAATTCTCAAGCTCAAGTGGTGACCTTTGGAACAGATGTTAGAGTCAAACTAAAGGCAACTAGCATTTGATTTCTTTAAGTATTATCTCTTAGTAAACTACAAGAAGGGTAGCAGTGCAAGATTAGAATGATGTCAACCATTTTATTGATCTATGTTCTCTGAGAGAAAGGTCATTTAAGATGTTATGTTATGCAAACAGTTGCACACTGCAGAGTTCAAACTTTAGCCACAAAATTCCCATAGGCATGCTAAGTTCTTCCATATCTTATTTTTTAAATAATAGTTGAAAGTGATTATCCCAGTGAAATGTGCCTGCCTGCAGAGTAAACAAGTGATGTAAACAAGGAACATTGTGCCTCAGCTATAAAGATGTTAATGCAAGTCCATTATTATTTGTTTTTAGCATTAATCATTAGTGCATCACATCTACACTTTTTATGGGCCAGAGGGACTCTGCTTCACATATGCAACATGAGTCAAACAGCCAGTGACTCACAGCCGTCTTTGCCCCTTTGCTCCACAACTGAACATTATTTCCTTTTCTTGGCACTTAATCATCTCCCCTCCTATTTACCCATCCTTTATCTTTCCTCTCTTCCGTCAATCTAATCTTCCCTTTGCCGCCCTGGACCATCATTCACCAGATTCGTTTTCTCCCCTCAAGCTTGCCTTTTCTCTTCTGTGCCTATTGCTCCAAATTAACATCTGCTGACTGGCCTGCTTCTCCAATAACCTGTTAAATCCAGCAAGAAGCACTGGCACACAGAGTCAATCAGTGTGTTTGCATGCACAATAATTTATCATTTATATTCAGTTCAGCATTCTCAGAAAATAGTTTGTGAGAACCTCAAATATAGTCAGTGTGCGCTGGTACAAGCTAGCATATGAACCACATGTCCTGCTGGGTTGCTTAGTCGGAAGCGGAGGAACATTTCAATTTTCATGTACTGATGAAGATCAAAGAACGATACACTAAACAATTTGGGAAAACCTTCAATGTCTGTCTGAAGCTACAATTTCCAAAGCAGGACCTTCACTGGACATAAACCAGTAGTAAAAAAAAGAAACGTTCGTGCAAACTCACTGATACACCCACATACGCTGTCTGAGGTTGAGCAAGTGAAGTGATTGGCAGGATCATTAAATCAACAAGTGTGCTGCAACTTATCTCTGTAGCTGACACGAGATTCAGTATCTTAAGTGTTCTATGTGAGCTAAACTGTTCAAAATTCCTGAGAGGGTTCAGAGAGCAACCCCATATGTGTCAGCAGTTCCCCGCCTACTTTCATCAAAGAGTTATTGGATTGGTAGTGACTTCAAAGACCTCTACATATGGTGTCAAGCACAAAAAAGTGACATTTAGGTCCCTTTTAAATATCTCATTACAGTTGGAGTTTCATACAATCAACAATGGTGGCTGCAACACCTGCCAGACTTTAAAGTTCAGAAGTTCTTACTTTTTATCAGTCCTCTTCCCCTTTCGATGCACCTACATGCTGATTGATCATTAGAAGACTTCTGGGCCTGTAACTTCAAGTCTATTTCCTCATCCAAATTTACTCATTAAACACCCTTTTTTCTCTCTTCTTTCAGTTTATTGACCATTTTATTCGTAAATGGCAGAAGGTTTTAAAAAGTTCGAGAGGGTTTGCATTTGCGATGGGCTCCGTCAAAGCTGCAAACATTGGTATCCATTCTAATTAGTGTCATCACGCTGTAAAACAGGCTTGCAATTATTTCAGTAACTAGGCAGAACAAGTAGAGCATCTATACACGGAGAGACACACACAGTTGCTTGTCACACTGACACAGTCCGTGGCTCAGTTTCCTGTCCATCCTTCCATCACTTTATCTCTCTGTCTGTACACAGGGGTTTTAATTATACAAGCAGAGAGGAGCCTCATTACACAGCAAGAGAACAAGAGAAGGGACGAAGTCAGAAATTAGAGACAGAGAAGAAACAGACAGCAAAGGGAAAGGGGGATCAAGAGAGATCCATTTTCCCTCTGCAACTGAAAAACCCAAAGTAATATTTCCAGACACAGCCAGTTATAGCAGGAATTAATGAACGTGCTGGTTTAGCAAATATGTCTTTTCATTAGCATTACTTCTGTAATGTTATATCTGTACACTTATACAAGTCTATATTCTACATATCCAAAGTTTAAACAATACAAACAAGCAAAATAAAGAGAGCAAAAACTAGTGCAAAACTATCCTGTTGGTGCTGCCATGTTGTATATTTGGAGCCAGATCCTATGCACCAGAGACGTGGGGCTGAAAGTCCCGCCCACTCACCTGCACACAATTATTTTGGATAGGAATCACAATCTTTTAAAACAGAATGCATTGAAAGAGCTGACACTTTGCTGCAGAGCTATACTTTTACAGTTGACACTAACAATTTTATTTTCCATGAATATCAGACACAGTTTTTTTAGATGTATGTGGTAGGTATGTGATAAACCCAGTGAACCTTTGGGGATTAATGGAAATATTAACTCCACACAAGCAGATATGGGGCCCATGAATTTGACCTAATGTTGCACAGAGAACAGCATTGTATAAACCTCATTCTGAGGTGAGGTGCAATAACAACAACAGTAAAATGTTTCAGGCACAGAAAATAATCATCTTGGATGTTTATAGACAAGTGTTTTTTTTAAATTATTTGTAGAAAATATAGCATTCTAAAATAATTAATCTATCCTAAAATACGTGTTCAATTCTGTAGTTTTGTTTAATGTAGTATTGTATAGACTACATTTAAAATTGGGATGCACCAATACCAGTATTGGGACCAGTACCATGAACCAATACTTAAAATGTAGAAACTCTGCAATAATTTAACAGAACTTATTATTTTTTACTTAAAATTTTAGTTCTGTGGTCATTTTTATCTACATTTTATTCTTTCATCTCCTACACCATAATTTGTCGCAGAAACAAAAATAAAAACTGTCTTCCAATTCATTGCATTTTTTTGTGTGGTAGAAGTATCGGCAGTGGTACTCTGTATTGGCAAGTACTCAGATCCAAGTATCGGTATCTCTCAGTTTTAATCTCTCTAACTATGCAGGTGGCGATAACACCCGAGTTCTCCCGAGTCTAAACGGCCTGTATCTGTTTCATCACAACTTCTTTGTTCGTTAGTTTTTGGCAGCTCCCGCAGTTGAAACCGCGCCTAGCATGCTGCTGGCTAAAAGCTGTAGCCTAAGACGTAGGAAACAGAAAGACACGACGTCTGACATTGCAATGCACAGCGGGGCAGAAAACAGTATACCTTGCTCTCATAGGCTAGTTTGTTAGCCAATCAGAGTCTAGCAAATTTGAATAATGAATATGAACGAGCTGCTGCTGAACCCTGACGAAGCAGCCTAACGGAAGGAGCTGGAACCACACAAATTTTAACGCAGACAGATTGAAAGGTCTCTTAATAAGTGTTTCTTGATGTTTTTTAGATATGAAATGTTTCATATTACTGGTTAATACTTAAAAAAATAACCACAAAGTCCTAAAATTTGTATTAAAGAGGCCCTTCCATTAAAAGCGTTTTTTTCTGAGCACATTTGTTCTTTTAAAAGAGGTTTATTTAGAAGATGAGTACTCCATTTCAACAATAAAGGAAATAAAAATGCTTCATAGAAAATTTAAAGCTTTTATTCTACATCTGGCTATATGATATTAGAGTGCATCTGCAGATGGTCACGAAAGGAAGGCTGCTGTGCAAAAAATGTTGAGCTATTTGGAAAATAAGCATGAGCACACTGCAGTGACTGAAGCCCATGTGGTGTTTTCTTTTGTCTCCATACCGTTTTCAAAAGAGACTATTTAAATCTGTTTTCTGCACCAGGTGCTTCATCTGTCTGCCTTAAACCAAAAAGCATGCACAAATAAAAAGGACCAAAATAACGTGAAAGCTGCTCGTCGTCTTTACCCAAACTCCTCTGTGCAACAAGCCCGGAGATGGAACACCTGGTGAGTTTAGATACTGTGCTTTAGCTGCAATTCCTACATGAACAGGACTGGAACTGATTTCTAATCATTCAGTCCACCTAGCCCACCTTACTTATTGGAAAAAACAGCAAAAAACCCCACAAAGAACAAAAAGACATGGATAAGTTCAGTCTTGTTGAGTTAGTTTCAAAATCAGGAAAAAGTTTGTATTTAAAATCCCAAAGCACCAATAAAAGATCCTACTCAAGTAAATCACTGGAATAAATATGTGACCTAATTTATCCCAAGACACATTTTAAAAACTTCTCACCAACAAAGACCAGGAGGCTTTTTTAGCACTTTCATTACTCTCATTACTATTATACTCAAATACACTAAACAGAGCACTTATCATAAAAAACTGTAATTTTGATATTTATTACATCTTGATTCTATCGTTTAATGCTATCCTCCATTAAATCTAATTACTTTTTTTTCTATCTACTCCTGCTGTTACCAATTTTAGCTGAATAGATACTGAAAACCCTTCCGTGCACGGGGAAGCTCCTGTTTGCTAACAGAAGGAAAGTGCAACAGACAAAACCCGAGTGTATCTGTAAAATCAATGAGCCATTTTTATCTCGACATTAAATAAAGAATACAGGCAGCTGCTTGGAAATATTGCCATATTTTCTGCTGGTAATTAATTAAGAGCAGTCATATGAGCGGGAAAGAAGGAGAAAATCAGTGTCACTGTTCAGTGCATACACCTGCGCTCGTATCAGAGCGTGGTGGGCGGCTACACAGCATCCAGATTTGTTTCGTCTTTTGGTTTTAGCAAGTAAAAAGTCGACGGGTGACGGTTCCACGTGTCGGTCTGGATTCTTCTGTGGTTTGACAAAAAAATAAAACATCTTGGGAAAAGCTGCCGACTGTTATACTCAGGCAGATTGGTGGCGGCATGGATCATTACTTTGCCATGTTGGCCGTAGCGGTTTCTCTGGTGTTCCTTGAAGCTTACCAAGGCATGATGCAGCAAAATGCAGAACACTCTGAGTGCATAATGAGAGCTGCAGCACTGGAAACAACCCGAACAGCACACATGGGTACAGGTGATTCTCTGAACCTGCTTTTAAGCTTTTAACTGAGGGCTGGCAGGTGTCGGGGTCTGCGACACTGTGACGCACAAAAGCCACACACATCCAGAAACACGCATCGCTCATACATTCCAAAACACACACCCACACACACTCTCCTGAGAGACCAAAATACTTCCAATTAGACGCGCCACAGAGCAACTGGGATGGGACCTGAAGCAAACACACACACAGACACGCAGTCGCCAAGACACACACGCAGCTCCACACGTGCACAAGAAAACCAGAGCAGATTCTCGTTTAAGAGCCAGTGATGTGGAAAAGAAACATTTGGAAGGGAGGGGACCTTAGCAGAGAATGAAACAAATGAATCAAAGACACACTCATAAGAAGAAATAATGGCACAAATGCCACTGTACACACACTCCTACACAAATATATCAGTGTTCACTCTGATTTCTGGAGAGCTTTTAAAGAAACAGCAACTTGTCAGTTATGTGCCATATGCTATTTCAAAAGCTTTCACTCGTTTTCTCGCGTCTTTCTCTGTGTTATATCTAATTTGGCGAATGACATGTGCCTGTTTGTGTTTATATCTCGGGGTTTGCTGACGTCAGCGCAGTCTGTTCTTCAGCTGCTGACAAACGCTGCTCTCTGACTTTTCAGGGCCAAAAGGTGACAAACACTGCTTGATGGAGGAAAAGAGGCAAGAGGATAAACTGAAGAAAAGGAGTGGAGACAAATGGCAGACGCCAGGGGAGACTCCAACAGGAGACGTAATCAAACTCAGACAGACATTCTTCCAATCATCAGGCAGAGGTAATCAAGCTCAGACTTCCACACTCTTTCCAATACACACACAGAGTGATTGATTAAGGTTATGAAAGAGTGTAAGGTTAATTCTTGATGCATTTATGCACTTGGGAGCTGATCCCTGCCCCAGCTCTCTTCTGTTACTCTTTCATCAAGGACTCATCTTGTTGCCTCTCCTTCTGATTACTCCTCTGTATTTGTGTCCTGTTTCTTTATGTCACCGTTTACAGCACTGGAGAAAATGACACGCTGCTCTTTATTCAGGTGAAACATTTCACAAAGAAATCGTTTAACTGTTCAGAGATTTGAAACATCACAGACTAAACAGCTATATTATTGATTTAACACAGCTAAAAGATCCGTCCGTCCATCCTTAGGGGCCTCCAAGCCTTTCCCAGTATCTCCAGTGGGTCCTGGGTTTTCCATTAGGTCTCTTCCAGGTGGGACATATCTTTTGAACATAATTCCAAACACCTCATTCATTGCTTTTTTTCTATTTAAGGACTATATCCAAACTGATGTCAAGTGAAGTGGAGATTTTATATATGTTTTAAAATCAGCTTTCCTGGACTACGCTAAGATTATTTTTCTTTGTTGTATAAATTGAAGTATCTTAATGTCAATGTTTAGAGTCTTACACAGATTCCTCAGTATATTCCAGACTTGTTGAAACTGTATTCTTCCTCCTGGACACTTCTTCAGGTCAAAGGTTGCAAATGGTTCCACACACACACACACACACACACAGTTTAACTCGTGGCGATTGGTCTGTTTAGTCAGTCAGTGGTGCAGAGACTTTTGATGCATGTCCTCCCCATTTGTGTCACTGACACTCTTTCCTCAATTTAAAAGCAGCTGAAGGATACTTTTACATAAACAACTTTCAGTTGTTTTGTTTCCTTAGTATTTTTTCTGTAGTGTTTATTTCTATTTTAAATCAACATACTCATTGAATAGCATTTTAATCATAGTATATTGTTGTTTTATATCTACTACTGTGAGACACATTGTGATCTGAAAAGTGCTACGATAATAAAATCTTACTTACATGTCTGAAACACCTCCAGTGGAAGGTGTCTAGAAGGCATCCTTACCAACTCCCAAAACCACCCTTAACTGGCTTCTCAGGATCAAGAGGAAAGGGAACTCCACACTGAACCCCTCCTGAATAGTATAGTCCCTCAGGCTGAGTCAAGCCACTCTGCAGAGGAAGCTCATTTCAACAGCTTGTATTTCTTTTGATCTTTACCAATAACTTATGATAATAAGTGAGGTTTGAAACGTAGATTAATAAGTAAATTGCTACTTTTGCCTTACAACTCCGCTCTATATTCACTTCTACAGGTTAGCTCCAGTCAATCTGCTGTTATGTCACACCATCACTTGTAAAGACACAGAGATACCTAAACCTGTTGGTAAACCACCCTTTCCTGGTTGAGGACCATGACCCATGACTTGAGGGTGCTGATCTCCTAATTCAAAATATTTACCTTTATTTTCCTAGTAGGCCCATATAGTGAATATTTTCTGTGCCTTTGTGCATTTTGAGAAGCATCCAGAGTCAAACAATTCTGGGAATGGAGACAAAGGCTTTTAACTTTACAATTATCTCAGCAGCAATGACGAGAACGATTTGGAGCTTTTAAGGCAAAGAACTTTTATGAAATGGGCAGATTTAGGATTTAAAATAGAACTCATCAGACTATCAATGTGTAATGGTCAGATCCTATCAGTAGCTTTCAGGAATTAAACGCCGGGACATCTCGGTCTCTGAGGTATTGATTTTTTTTTCAATCTAAGACATGCAACTCTCCCATTTCTACTTAAGTGAGACAATGAATAACTGGGGTAGCCTTAAAAGTAAAGACCTTTCTCTAAATGTGGTGTACCATTTTTGAAGTTCTACAATTAAGTGTGACATTACTGTCTTCTTAAAAAAACAAGCCCTCCNAACAATTATCTCAGCAGCAATGACGAGAACGATTTGGAGCTTTTAAGGCAAAGAACTTTTATGAAATGGGCAGATTTAGGATTTAAAATAGAACTCATCAGACTATCAATGTGTAATGGTCAGATCCTATCAGTAGCTTTCAGGAATTAAATGCCGGGACATCTCGGTCTCTGAGGTATTGATTTTTTTTTCAATCTAAGACATGCAACTCTCCCATTTCTACTTAAGTGAGACAATGAATAACTGGGATAGCCTTAAAAGTAAAGACCTTTCTCTAAATGTGGTGTACCATTTTTGAAGTTCTACAATTAAGTGTGACATTACTGTCTTCTTAAAAAAACAAGCCCTCCCACACAAACACACATGAGCAGCTGATCAACTATTGAGCTAGAAGCTGTAATAAAATTTTTATTGCTCTAGTGGTTTTATCAACTCTATGCTTCAGCCTGTTTCCTGTTCTGCAACACATCTCCACACTTCACATATTCCTTAAGTGCCATCCACACCTACATGTACATCATGAGTACACGTTTTCAGAAATCGTTTTAGCCTTGCGTCTACACAGAAAAAGTATTTTAGAGGACGATTACATGGTAATTGTTTTACATCTGGTTTGAGATTGAAAAAAACTCTTTGTGTTTCCTGTAGACAGTCAAAATGCAGCCTTTAGTAAAGAGATGATGTCATAGCCCCTCCTCTAACCTAACCTACAGACGCAAATACATCTGATTTTGAAACAACAATGATGTCAAATTACATGCAAGCTTTCTTTATGTGTTTGTGCATTGCTGGATTATTTTGATGGTGACAGTGTTACAGAGCCCCATACTGTAAACTACCAGTCAAACTGTACATGCTTGGTATAGCTGCTGCAGGTAATACAGATTGTTTTATGTGTTTTCATGTGGATAAGGACATTTCTAGAAACAACACTGACATAAGGATAGTTTTGGAAGGAAAACACAGTTTGTGGAAATAAAACCTATTTATCTCAAAGTGTCCAAGGTCTCTGGCCACTTCACTCTGTCTCTTCATTTTCATATGCTGACCAATGGCAGATGATGCAGCTGCAATGCTGAGTGTTTCTGGGCGTGTATGTGAATGTTTATGTGTCTGAGTGCTTTAATGTGTGAGTCCTTCCACCCACCACCAGTGAGAGTTCTCTTTGGGGACATTATGCTGCACTAATGGTCTGATTTACAAATCTACAAAGACCTCCACCGCTGTGAAATGAACAGTCACAGACACACAGCCTTTTCTGGGCAACAGGGAGACTGACTGACGGTCCTAATTGACAGCCTCACACTCATGGTGTTGGTGTATAGCTGCATATGTGTGTAAAAAGAGAGGAAAAGAAGTGGAGGTTACTGCAGGTAAGCATAAAGCTCTGTTAATTAGGGGTCCTCAAACTCTGTCAGAAGAATAACCCTGAAGGCATTAGTCTCTTGAAGTCAAACACACTCAGGCAACTTCAATCAAACATGTATGTTGTAGATAACGGTATAGTGATTCTCTCATATAAGAGCTGCAGTCTGACTGTGACCTTCAATCTCTTTAGAAGCAGTACACAACAGGTTTGATGTTTCACTTTATTTCGTGTGAAATTGTTTCACCATCTGAAAAATCCATGCACAACACCAAATGTCGTCTGTGGAGATAAATAGCCGGAGGAGCTGTTTATTTTAGAGGCAGGCTGTACTTCCAGTGATTACACTGTGTGACCTCTCACCAGGCTGTTGAGCTTCTATCAATTGTGGCTGTTCCAGCTCAACCACGGATGACAGTGCCTCTTATTTTTAGCAGAAAGGACACACTCAGACAATGGCGGTCGGGAACACACAGGTAATGAATCTATCGAGGTGGTTGACTCTGCATCATGTCCTTTTTCTGCTCTTGCAGGCTTATTAATTAGACAAAAGGCTGTCCAAATAGTTCAAATATGACTGTTTTTTAATTGTTATTGAATGAACTTGTGTATATTGACGAAAATATTCCAAAAAAATAAATGACAGTTTGTCGGTCATATTCTCAGACTCCACCAATGACTCACAACATTAGTTCTGTCTGTCTCAATCAGGTCTTTCTCTCTCTGGTTCTGTTTAGTGCATTGCTTGAATCAAAGTAGGATGAAAAGAAAAAAAAAGTAGATAGCTCATTTATTCTGGAGAATTTATGAAAGAAAACATTTTTAGAAATGTGATTGGCAGCTATGAACTTCTGTCTTCACATCTTGTGCAGGCAGCTTAATGGCACAGAAAGAGAAAAAAGAGAAGCAGAAGGAGGGGGTAGGACCAGCAGCATCAAAAAATGAGAAGAAAAAAAAATCAGAATAACCTAATTACTGTGTTTACTTTGTGTCCGTTACTTTTAATTAAAATTTTGGGAGAAAATTAACTATTTTTTTGTCTGAATAATGACACTAATTGGTCCCCATGCTCTTTGTGTGTTCACCATATTGTATGTGAAGTAGGTCTGTGTCATACATTACAGTCCACAATAACAACAATAAAAAAAATTGGGATTATAGGAAAATCCTATTGTGGTGAAGCTGAAATAAAAACATTGTATTTTTGTTATGAAAAGCAGCGTTTGCACATTGTCTAAAGTGGTAAATCGGTCACAGCCGGAGTAGGATGCAGCGACAGCAACATCTCAGATATTTGGCTGATACAATCATAACGATGTTGTTTCAGTCTGTGCAAGTGACTAAAATGTTGTCTGCCATCATGTCTGGGTCACGTTCCTGTGCATCCATAAGGAGCGGACCCATCAAGGCTCAGTGCAACATGTCGGTCTCTGGAGCTAATTCAGTAACATGGAACACGTTTGGCTACAGGAGGACAGAGGTCAGACAAAGCATGACATCTTAGAAAATGTACAAAAAACTCTTATGGCTGAAGAGAAAAATACGATTTGAACATAAAGAACATGAAAAAAAAACTCAGCTGAGTTAAATTGGTTAATAAAGGCATGTTTGACTGTTGAAAAGACCAAGCAGTTTATAAAAATTACTGATGCTGTTATATGTTGTGTTTTCATGCCTTTACAGATGTGTCTATAGTTTGGATAAGAGTCTTTGTTCATATCACTGCTCTTCATTTTCATTTATATTTAAAATTAGAGGTCAGTGTATTAAATTACAGTATTTTGTGCAGACTAATGAAAAACAGCAAGTTTAGATGAAGTTTGTTAATTATTAAATTCTTAATGTTAAACAGTTAAATTTTACATTAACTTGAAATTTTCATGGAAAACGTGACTCAGAATAATGCATGCATTTAATTTTGTGATGCCTGTTACTGCAGGATAAGGTTCCTGTAGCAATAGATTCACACGGTCACTGCAGGAAAAAAAAAAATGATGCTACCTGCAAGTAAATGTTTTTTAATACTCTAATAGATATTGTTACTGAAAAAATTCATGAGATATCATGGCATCGTTTTTAGTCTATGTTGCTTTCTCCCCCGTGTGAAGTACATGTGAAAATACTGTGAGTTTTCAGGGTAGTTATAAATGTTATGTTCAAAGTTTAAAGAGGCCATTTCACACAAATTTCATGACTTTGTGGTTATTTCTTAAGTATTAACCTGTAATATGAAACATTTTATATCTAAAAAACATCAGGAAACACTGATTAACAGACCTTTCAATCTGTCTGTGTTACGATTCAGCTGGTTCCATCAGGCTTTGGGCTGCAACTCATTATTATTCATTATTTGAATTTGCTAGACTCTGATTGGCTAACAAACTAGCCTATGAGAGCAAGGTATACTGTTTCCTGCGCCGCTGCACATGGTTACAGCACACGAGGTCTCTTCTGGTTTGCTACGTCTCATGCTACAGCTTTTAGCCAGCAGCATGCTAGGCGTAGTTTCAACTGCCGGAGCTTATGAATATTAACGAGCAAAGGAGTTGTGATGAAACAGATACAGGCCGTTCGGACTCGGGAGAACTCGGGTGTTATCGCCACCTGCATAGTTAGAGAGATTAAAACTGAAAGAGAAGTTATTGACCTGTTTTCACCCACTATGAAGGTAAGAACACCTGTGGAGCTAAAATATTCAACAGAAAAGTCAGAAACACCGTTTTTAATGGAATGGCCTCTTTAACATGCTCTCTAAAAGAATCACCCAACATATTATGATTCTTAAAGAGAATACTAATTAAAAGACCTATTGTTATACTTTGTTTTGCTTTTATATCCCTTTTCTGTCACACATGGTTCTTATACAAACTTTATGGAGAAATATGGAATTTTCAAATGTAAATGATGTAGGTCTTTTTATTTTTTTCACATACTTTATTAATCCCTCTTGGGGAAATTTGTGCTCTGCATTTAACCCATCCTCATTTCTGAGGAGCAGAGGGCAGTCATTTTGTACGGCGCCCAGGGGACAGTTGCAAGGTTCAGTATCTTGCCCAAGGATATTTCAACACGTCGCCTGTCGGCACTGGGGATCGAACCCCAGCCTTCCAAACGAGGGGCGATCTCCCTCCTATTTCTTATCACAGCTTTCCATTTTCTGTTATTTTATCTCATAGTTTTTATTTGATTCCTTAACTTATCTGTTTTCCTACAATCACAGTAGTTATTTATCTGGGATTCTTTTTTATTGCCGAAAACACACACTACATTAAAACCAACACACACAAATGTTTATGGCCTAGGACTGATCAGTGAAGCCTAACTATACCCTTAACATTCTTAAAACTGCCCAGGGGAGCACTTCACACTGACAGCTGTAACAAGGTGTTGTGCACATATTTATGTGATTGTGTGTTTCTGTATGTGTACATTTGTTAGAAAGGATGTCAAAGGATACAACCCTGTAAAGAGAATCTAATTAAAACACTATACAGCCACAGGGGACGGAGAGCTCCCACCCTTCCTTTCACTCTCGTTTAACTATGGTGAGCTCTTCAGCTGAAGGACTGTTAGACAGTGGAGTCATTCCTCGAGCCTCAGAGGGGAACAGATATAGAAGAGAAGCGCAGAGAATTAAAGTGATTTTGTTAAAAAAAGAGAGAATAGGAAAACAAAAAGACGTGACAGAGGCAAGGACACGTGCTCTGACTAGAATTTAGACAACTAACTCTGAAATATCTTTGAGTAAAGTCTATTTGTGTTTGTCGGTCACAGCTGTGATCAGATCATTGGCCAGGATCGCTTTTCACTGACTGTTTTTTTTTTTCAGAGACGTGTTCCTGTTAGAAATATAAGCAGTTTCTTCTTGAGTCAGAAATACTAAAACCTGTAAGTGCTCCAAACAGATGACGATGAACCCTTTTCTTACATACTGTATCCTCACATCGCATAACTTCGGGGCATTTCATGGTTCATTGTCGAGTTGACAATTCATTCCACTGCTAGGCCTGTGTGATGGAAATATTGTTATCTACTCCAGTATGTGAGGGTCTGTCGGGTCCCTCTGCAGCAGCTTTGAGGGGAAATACAGCAAATCTGTATTCCAGGGTATCAAAAAATAGCAGCAGTATCTCTTTAAATACCCTCATAAAATCTTTGCTGAGTCGTTTATTACAGCCATGTGCAGAGAAGTAGAAACTATGTAGTGTTAAGTTCATGTATGCAGATTATTCCTCTGTGTGGCTTCTGTTGGTTCCATTTCATCTCTACTGGCTCACACTACAAGCAGCACCCATGTATATCGGCTTGTTCAATTTATGGCTTAATGAAATTATTTAAAATGTGTCTGTAATGACAAAACCATTATGAACTACAAAAGTCAAACTTGTTAAAATAAAACCATGCCACTTTGCATTTATTACCATTGCAACCTTTCATGTCGGTGCAGCGGCCTTCAGAGCCGAGACTGAAGAAGATATACCTCCAAAATGTTCATGTCAGACAGACTCTAATGGTGTGTTCACACCGCCCAACACGTCTAGACAGCAGGGCAGCGAGATTATATGTAAAGTCCATTGTACTAAGCAGCAGGTGGGCGTCATGCTGCGCCGAGCTGCCACACAGCTCGACATGCGCGTTGGCGCAGTGCGCATCTGCTCGTGCACGCAGCTGCTGCTCGGACAGTCCATCAAGGCGCCGAGGCAGCTGCTGCTTGAAGTTGGGAAAATTGAACTTTGGGGCAGCAGACGCAGGGCAGCAACCAATCAGCGACTCTTTTCTCTGATCACGTCACCAAAGCCTAGATCTGCCAGTTATTCCAATTCATTTCAAAATGGAGGAGGAACTGATTATCGCTGTTTTTAACCACCGTGAACTGTATGACCCCTCTTCGTATTTTTATAAAGACAGGAAGAGATCAGACCTTATCTGGAGGAAGATATCGGAGGATATTGGAGTTCCAGGTAAACAGTTTCATACTTTATGAAACTCAGATCGTCTCAATGGGGTGTATCCACAACCTCTGCAAATGCACCCGACTACGACGTTGTATAGCTTTATTTATTAAATAAATCCAAGGCACTCTCTCAACATGATCTGTCATGTTGTAAATAACTATAGCAACAGAGAAATCCCCCGCCCGCCTGTGATGTACTGACGTGACGCACGGACACGGACTGTGCAAAGTCTGCAAGCAGCTGTGTTTTTATATAAGCAGCAACTTTCATCAGTTTTGCTGCCTGTGCGTGTTGGGCGGTGTGAACGCACCATTACAATTAAAAACAGAGAGGTTGTGGATCACATCATGGAAACACCAGTAGAAATAGACTACTGACTGATAAGATTAACACACTTGTGGGTTTATAAAAAAATACAAGTTGACATATTGATTCTACAAGAATATAAACTATTTAGTTAGTAATGCAAAGGCTATGAAAATGTGTGTTTCATCTCTAATCTGAAATAAAAGCTTTAAAATCAGTTAGAAGCCACTGAAATGATGTAATACAGGGGTATTATTTAAGGAAGGCAAATTATAAATACTGTCCAACCCTACTGCTCTGTTAAACACTCACAACTGCTAAACACTCAGCAGTTTGTGACTAATGTGAAAAATGCATGAGGAATGATAAAACCCATAAGGCCCAAGGAGATGCAAGGGATGAAGACCACAAGTACCAAGGAAAACAAAAAGCTGTTTGTTTGAACGAGATACAGTGAGAGGAGATTTGCACATTTGTACAAATCATTTACACCGAGACAACAAGGAAAAAAATGCAACAAATGCTTGATGATAAATCAGTCAAACCTCCTTTCTTTCAGTTAAAAAGCTAACAGTGCACTTCCTTATTGGCACCTGGACTTGAGAGGTGAGACTGTAGACAGTTTGACACTGTAGCAGAGCTAACACACAAAAAAAGGAGTCAACAATGTCCTAATGTCTCTGCACACATGACACAAAACTGTCAAGCACACCTGATGTACCTTCATTGCTCATCTGTGTCACATGTAAAAGCACCCAAAAGGAATGAAGGAGTCAAAGTTGATCCATCAGTCAGAGGAAGACAACATTTATAGAGCAGTTACATGTATTTGTATAGTGTTCAGCCTTTATTATCTGTATTGTCCATACTTTTCAAAACTGGGTAGGAACCCTGTTTTTCCCATTGAGGTGTAAACGATATGTAAAATCTAACTACTAACCAGCTACCTTATATCTTAGTAATTGTGGATGAAGTAAATCTGAGTAGTAAGTCTCATGCTGTACCATGTTATTATAAGTTTTGAATATCAAAGATGAATCATTACTCATGTCATGAATAATTTAAGCATCTGGTCAGTTTCAGCTCCATTCACTTTATTCTATATCAAGCCAAATCAAAACAAAAGTCATTTCAGAGCAAAATATGTCTGGGTGAAGTAAAAAAAAACAGTTTTTTATTGCTTTGAGAGGGAGAACCTTCAGTATTTAAACTAGCAAAAAACAGCATGTGTAGTAGTAAGTTGCCTTTCTTATGTATCAGATATTCTCAGTCTACAGTTTGTATTTCCAACAGCTCATCTCATTTTAAGCTTCATTACAGGTTGTCAAGAATAATTATACAGCCACAAAAAACGCTAACATAAAAAGAACAGACTGGCCTACGCATGTGTTCTCATTATAGTTTAAGTGATTTTTGAATAGCTTCAAAGCATATCGAACCTCTGTTCTTGTACTAACAAACAACCTATTTGGGGGTCCTTAAAAGCAACAACATAAATCTAAATACTACTCTAACAGATTTTTAGAACTAGAAATTAACCTTTAAGGAAGTCAAATATGAGGCACAACTGAGTGATGGTGCACAAACTTGTTAACAACATGTTTCATTTGAATTTATTGTTTTTTTTGTTTTGTTTTTATTACCTGAGATGCTCAGGTAGACAGCAGGGCTCGTCGCATTCTCTCCTGTCATCTCGTTCACAGCCTCTACATGGTAACGTCCTGCATCTGTTGCGCTGGTTGCCAGGACAACGAGCTGATTGTCCAAAGTGATTGCTCTGTAGGACACAAATAAGACACAGTCAACAAGGATCTACAAAAATAAAACATCTCCAAGAAAAAAAAAACATGCCTCGTTCCAGTGTTGTTCCATCTCTGATAAGAACAAAACTCAAACTAAGACTGTATCAAAAGGAGAATATTTGTTACACGGATGATTCAGAACTCATAAGGGAGGAAGGGAACATTGAACACAAGAATCTGAAAGAGAAGAGGATTCGTAGAGCTTAAATAAATCTCTCCTCCTGTCTCAGATTGATATTTGGCTCCAGTTCCTGTATATGTTTTTGGGTTGTTCTTCTTGTTTGTGGATTGTATTTTGTTCTTTCTTTTAACCACTGATCCATCCTCTTTTTCCCCCCAGAGTACAAACACCAATCAATATAGCACAAATATGAAGTGTGCTGGTACACAAACATACACACAACCACTGACACAAAATTTTAAACTGTTCCCATTTAAGGAAACAATGATGAAAGACTCCTCACTTACAAACTGATTCTGATTTACAATTTTTTTCTTCGGAGAAGTATAATAGGTAGTATAACTTTGGAGGAAGACGGTGTGTGAGAAGCGGTAACGAGGAAAGTTGAGGAGGATTAAAATATATATTCGTAGCACTTAAGTTTTTGTGTTTTTGAACTAGTGTCTCTGACAACAGATGCCGGCAGGCAGGCAGGAACTGCAGGATGTTTTAAGTGATACGATTCAAGTTTTCAGCATGTAACTGGATGGCATACGCCTTCAATATTCTAACAGGAGAGCCTCACTGAAATAAAATCAATATCACCAAAGGGAGAATAAAGCCATATTAAATTGAGATATCTGTCTTTTATTCTTACAGACTCGGTATGTGCGAAAGGTGTGTGCTTACACATGTACAGGCTCTGTGTGTGCCCCTTCACACCTGAATAAAACCTCGCTATGCCCTTAATATAAAATCACACAGAATGTGGATGGTCTTTGCAAGGTCCTGTGAGGTCTTCAAGCACATATTAAGAATACAGTGGGTTTAATAGCCTCAATAGAGCGTGTTCATGATGAATTTGAGCATGCCATAAATTTCCACAGCAAAGCTGTTCTTATTTAGGATGACAATATATTGTGTTTCTGGGTGGAGCTTGGTGACACCACATCCATGACCTATACCTCATTTGCAGTATCTTGAAACCATGGTTGGAGCCTCAGCAGTTTGGTCATCAAGCATTTAAAGGAGGACTAGCTTCACTGGCTTCAAGCCAAGGCTGTACCCCATCACACAGTAATGTTGTGCTAACTCAGCACAATCTTTTGCACAGAAAAGCATCCAGATTGTGCCAGGACAGCTCCATGAAGCTGGTTTGTGCTACACATCATGCAACACATGATGGTACCATGTGAAAGGGTTGTATGTGGGTGGACACTGTGGTCTGACCTTTAAAAAATAGCTGCCTCTTCAGTTGTGTCAGGATTAAGTTTAGGGTGTGGTGCATTGTGAGTGCAAGAGGCAGGCTCTACATGGGAACTAGCTGATGATGTATTAACCGTGGTCAGGGCACTGGCAAACCTCTCAGGGGAAGGAAAATGATGTGTAAAAGTGTCATGGTTGCCCTCGGGGCTTAAGGAAGTTTTCCAAATTTGAATAAATCGTGTAGGTCTTTAATAAGAGTACATCTCTGTAAGTACAGTGTAAATGTGCTGATTTAAAGCTCAATCAGCCCACAGCTAACTGGCACACAAAACTGTCTACGACAACAGAAGCTATCTAAAGTCTTTGGCAACACGTTTAATCTCAAAATTGTTAAAGTAGTTCATTTAAATTCACAATGACATCTTGACTGCATGTAGCTGTTTGACTATCAGAGATATTGGCATCCCATCTCCACACAAGTAACAGTCGGTCTTTTGGCACAACAATATGGAGCATAACTAGAGTGATTATAAACACACATAGTCTAATTATAGCTGTGTCAATGCATCCATGCGCAACATGAAACATGACAGCTCTTTACTGCCTAACCACTGACAAAGGTATTATTAGGCAACAAATGAAGATGGGAACGACGGCGTGAGGAGCTGATGAGAGGAAAGGACACGAGGAAAGATGATAGCCACAAATAAGGTGAGGCCGTTCAATAACGTTCCCACAAACACACTCACACACGCGGAGAATTCCTCAGGTCTAATTTTATTCTGTGTGATTTCCCAGGAGAACGTCCACAGGAGCCGGAGTCTAAACCACAGCAATGACACTCTGCATGAGTGTGCACTCCTACATCTACTTGTGTGCTTTCAATTACCTCTACCTGCCCAAAACAGAGGCTTTTAGCCAGGCATTTTTCTTTTCTTTTTTCTATTCACTATTTTCCAAAGTGATGAGGGATTTAGCATCTTTAATAAGGTCTGTAATGCAATTTACATATTTTAAGTTCATTAACTGGAATGACCCAGAGATGTTATCACATCTATTTTAGTCATAACATGCTGATTAATGGTGCAGACGTGCTCTAACTTGTTCACAGTTTCCGGGCATGACTGAGAGGTTTCACAGAATCTGGACATAAATATCAAAATCAAAGGATCTCAGGTGTGTGTAAGTGTATAGATGAAATAAAACCAATTAACGCCCAAATATTTCCTTGCTTCTTCTGACACAGACTGGTTTTCTTTCTAGCTTTTCTAGATATGTACAGCCGGTTTGTGCATCTCTGGTTGTGGCCAATATAATATGGATCTTGATGCAGAGCCAAGGAATCAATTCATTAAAGATACAAGAGCAGCAGAAACCAATAGGACATGATATGATTTAGCCTTTAATCACAACAGGGTGAGATTCAGTACAAGTTTGATTCAACAAATAGAGATTATCTCCAAAACAATACCACATAGAAATGATCCCATTGAGAGTAAATGTTAATAGTTTGTAAAAGAAAAACTCAAAAAAAAAAAAGATTTAGCTTTTTAAATTATGATACATTTTAATAAAATTGGACTCAATACATGAGAATTAATCCTAGTGCAAAACTACATCAAAAAATCTGCATAAAGCCTGTTTAATATTTAAATGTGTTAGGTCTGAGGACTGACTTTCAGGGTAGGTGCAAATGAGTTTAAACTTCTGCCTTCTCCTTTACAAACATGTAAAAAATGGAAACATTCTTTGTAAACATGGTGAATAATTGAACATGTTTGAAAATGAATAAATAAAATGAAGAAGTGAAATTAAAAAGTCTGTATCTCAGTGGGCTGCAACTGTTTGTGACGTAAAGCTGCAAGAAAGTATGAAAATAAATTCAGCTGAAGTCACACCGACGTGGTACTTACAACACTTTCGCATGTCGAGACTGTGAATAAATTAGAACTTTTGCACTCCATTTGCGTGAATGTCATCCTGATTTTCTGTTTGCAATTTATTCACAAAGTGTCTTAATTATGTCTTAATTTGTTTGTGATTCATTCTGAGTGTATTTAAAGTTTTGAAGCACTGAGGTTGTCAGATTCCCTCCAATTAATTACAACTCAGTTTCATAGGTCAACAAATAAACCTCTCAAAGTTATTTTTACACATTTTTTTTACACATTTTTTGCACTTTCTGACCTGTGGAAGCTAAACTGAGAAGGGTTCCAGATGAGTTCAGAGGCTCGTGATGACTTTGTGAGAAAACATTTGTCTTGCACATTTTTGTCTAATTCCAGCGACATATAAACTGAGAACCTTCCCGAATATTTCAGAATGTTTTTTTTTTGGTCCAATCCGTAATTAACTGTTGCATCTAGATTTATTCCCCAAATTCCATCAGCACAGTACATTGCTCTACCATCCCAACTGCAATGTGCACCTGTATATCCACAAATCAGTTCATTTTCACCGCTCCATCATAAAACTCAACTAAAATTAAACAACTCAAACCTCTAATACTGAAGGACCTTAATTTACTCAGAATTTCCAAGGAAAATTAAAGAAATCTCCATTTGCTCCAAGAAGCGGGTGGGTGTTATTCTCTAAGGGCTACAAACATTAGGTTTTTTATTGTGACTAAGTGTACAGCGTTATTAAGATTTAATATAAAAAATGATTCAACATGTGGCTCCTAACATTTAATTAAAATTGAAAAAAAAATGTCCTGGCTTTTAATTAAACACAAACTCAAATGCAAAACTGTGCATGAGCTTACACGTGTCTGTGTGTGTGAGTGTGTGCACGGCCACGTATGAGACAGTTTTTCTCAAGGCAGAAGGAAATAAATACAGCAACTAAAACCTATTTACTTCTCCGTCTGCATTCCTCCTTTTATCCCTTGTTTGCCCTTAAGAAAGAAAAAACAACCTTTCTGACTCGTTCCCTCAAATCCCATTTTCTATTCTCACCAGATTCCTATCTGTACAATTGCTACTTTTGCATCTTCTTTTTTTTAGATGTCTCTCCATCACTATCCTTCCTGGTTATTTCATGCGACTGGCCTGCCGTCCCCTCCTCTCCCCTCCCAGATGATTCCTTCGAACCACAGCATCGAGCAGAATTGGTCTTTCATTTTAAGTGTCTGGCTCCAAGTCTAAAAAAACACTCACGAGTCTCAGCACTGCAACACTGACTGCTGAATAAACACACACATACATCGAGCGTGTGCCAGCAGCTAATTAGCACACACATGTCACAGGCCAAAGGATGGGCGAGTAAGAATCTGTGTGAATGTTTATGCTGTTTAATATTTAAATGGTGTGTCCATCAGGTCTGAGGATTGACTCTCCTGCCAGCAGTTCCCGCCCCGTCCCCGTCTGCTCCCCTCCTCTATCTCTGATAGGCAGCACGCCACCGTCTTAAACCCAAACCACTCGGACACACAGAGGCTTAGGATGCAGGAGTGTGGCCGCCAGGGCAGAAGGAGGGATCCTCCACTGTAAACACAGTCCAGACAGAAGGCTTTTGGCAGACTCCTTTATAAACTGAGAGCCAGCCGGTCACTCACACACACCACACTGCATACATACACCTTGTCCTCACACAGTTGGGTCCTCTCACCAACTCGTGTAAGTCAGTAGATACCTGAATGTGGGACTTATTGATACTGAACAGGTTCATACATGTTGGATGCTACATTACATGAGTGTCCGTGGACCTCTATATATCAAGGAGAGTATTTTGTTAGTAAAAACTTCACAGTCAGTTGAGGTTTTCCACTTTTTTTAAGCATTTCTTTTAAATTGCCTGTCAGCCTGAGTTGTGGTGCTGTGTTCTGTTTCCTGATGTAATTGGTAACTATAAAACTCAGACTCACTGCAGAGTGAGTGCTGGTCTGAATGCAAAGAAAGACCAGCATATTCATCAGTATATCAGACAGAAACGTACATTTACGGCTTAAGTTTTTCTTTACCTGCACAACGATAAACAACGTTTCACACACACACACACACACACACACACACACACACACACACACACACACACACACACACACACACACACACACACACACACACACACAAGAGTAGCACTGACAATTATAGTCCTGCTGCTGCAAGTTGTCCTCATTAGCAAAAGATGTTTTCAAAACATACAATAAAAATAAAAGTTTTAAAATTTTACTCTAGCTGTGAGCGGAAATTCATTTCCGAACCAAACAATTTTTTTTTCTTGTAACTTGGACTCGAAGTGAGTTTGGAGCAATGACTCAAAATGAACACAAAGCTGGTGATGCCTGGCAGCCAGTTTGACACAAAGTGAAGCTGGAAGTGTTAGATAAAATAAAGTATTGAATACTACGTTAACAAAACAGGGGAGAAAAAGAATTAGAGATGATCCTGGCTGTGAAACATAAAAACAGCAAAGGAATTTAAACTTCCTGCAACAGTTCCGTATCGTTTTGGGAAAGATGACAGATCTTTCCTGGTAATGAGATTAAACAGCATAACAACATTAAGACTGACAACTGGACCTCTGCCAGGATCTTCTGACTTTCTGTTGCCAGTAGCCTGGCAGAGGCTGCTTTAGTGATTTTCCATGCATAGTTTAAATGAACTTATTCTTAACACAGTGTGGGAATGGAGATATGGTTTACATTATATGTACTGAACATTGTTTTAGCTCCTTGTTCAAATGCAGTAACTTGAAACAATCATCCAACATTCCAGACTTGTTCTGCAATGCTAAAAAACTATGTGTGCATACTGTGGCGAGCTAAAGGGATACAATGGGGCATTTACAGAATACTGCTGCATGTTTCTGTAATAAGCATGCTGGAAGATAACCAAATGAGAAGGATTAATGGAAGGGGGCTGCTGATGCATTAAAAATGTGCATTAACAATTTAGAAAGTCTGAATACAGCTGATGTCAATTCCTCAAGGCCAAACCATTCTGGACCCATAGTGATCAACAACAAAAAAAGTCATATAAAATGCACACGTTGGGCACATCCATTGTCACGCAGCCAGATTTACTTGTATGGTACGACAGAACACCTGCTGATGGGCCCGAGTTAAGTGAATACCCAAACAAAGCATAATGACTCCACACCACGTGGACGCAATGACCAGTTAACAGTCTCCATGAGCCAATAAATACAGTACCACACACAACCGTCATTAACTCACCCTCTGAATGCTTGTTCTTTTTATGGTCTGGAAACTAAAAGCATAGAAGCTTCATGAGTCACACGAAAGGAGGTTTTCCAAATCAGCAGCAGTCCAGCCACGTTCTTATATGTTGGCCAAAACGTCTTAGACCAGTGTAAAGGAGGTCTTACAGTCTAGACAGTTTACCTCATGCAATTAGAGTTTATATGATTCATAGAAAAAAATATATTACACAGAGTTGTCACATGTTGAACTAATTCAAATAGTAAAAATGGCAGATTAAAGCACAGCTGATGCAAACTCAGTGTGAGATGAGACACGATAAGTAACGTCTGATTCGGCTCATAATCGGTGACAGTGCCAGTTTGTTGTGTGAAAGTTATTCGTTCCTTCTCAGAATACATCAGTAATGAAAGTCCTTTGATTGTGGAATGAATGAAGCTACGTGAAAGAAAATAGTTCAATATCATCAGATTGGGCAGAAAAATGTCAGTCATAACTTTTCTATGATTGAAGAGTGCTCCAAGGTTGTTTGAGAGAAGGCTGTGGGACATGTATATTTAACTGAAGGGCAAGAGGAAAAAGGAAAAAGTGTCTTGCTGGTGACATGGTTCGACTTGCATTATGTGCTATTCTTGAGGGCTTTTATGAGATCAGAAAATACTCGACTTCCTGTGAACCACTTTAGGGAGCCATACACCTCTAGACCAAAGTGAGCTACGGAAGTTTCCAGCTGTAATATATAACACTGAACCAATGTCTTTACATATTAAAATTGTATTTCTGTCCCCGCTTTATTAATTACTCAAAAGATGCTGGGTAATATCTTAGTTCCACTTAATAAATCATGATGATTTTTCCACTCCAGACTACATAAGTGAAAGCACAGGAGACCAATAAAGTCATAGGGAACAACAGAAAAAAACGTAAACCGGTCGAGGTTTGAACAGTAATGAACACTAATGTGTTTGTAAGGGTTTTAACAGCCCCTTTACTGACTTAGAAAACATTTTCCTACCTTGTGCCCTACACACTCTGCTGCTCTGTGGCTTGTAATTAACACAGTGCCTGCATCACAGCCTTGCATCCTCAATCACCTCAACTGTTCTTTCAAATGGTCGAATGGACTCACAAGGGGAAGAGCTTTTTTGTGGCTGTCCAGACGCCACTGCCACAAAGGTCTCATAAAACAGATATGCAAGTGCATACAGGCTGAGGAAGTGCATGTCGACACACACACAACAATGACCATCCTTAGGCAAACACAGCCTTTAGCCTTCAGTCTGGAAATAATTGGTATGTGCATATATGGAGGAACAGGACAGAGTTAAAGAGGGCTGCTAGATGGACTAGGTTTGTTTAATGTCCCCTGGCATGGTCTATGGGACCGGCAGAGAAAAGTGACGAGGCAAGTGCTCAGGAAGGGAAAGCAATAGAGGGCAAAGGTGAGATAGAGGCAAAAAGAAAGGACAGGATGAAGGGATGATGAAGGATACTGAGTAAACAGAGGAGGAAGACCTTGTTTCTTCAATCTGTTTTGTTTTTTTAGCAACAACTTTAAGTTTGACTGTCTACCTCATGTATATACACGTGCAAAAACATTTAAACATATATACACACGTTAAAAAAAACAACAACAAAAACAATTGTTGTTTGATAATCCAAACAGTTTGCATGTTAAAGCCACAGGACATAACCACATTTCTCACTTGAGGAGTCTGGATAGATAATAACCCTTTATGAGTGGATGTGTGTGTTTGCGTGTGTGTGCAGCTGCGCGTTGTAGTCCCATTAGGTGGATGGATCTCTAGACGAACGTCTATTATCCTAATTAGCACTAATTATTTCAGCTTCCAATTAACCACACGACTGCCGGTGACTTATTTCATTGTCTTTCCATCTAACTCAGTTTCTTTCTCCTTGCCTTCCTCTTAGACACAAATACACACTTTATTCTCAGACACGGTCTCCTCATGCTGCTTAGAGACAGAGAAGGGCTGACCAGAGACTTGATAGTCTTGACACTTGAAAATACAAAGAATTATTCTCTAGTTCTACTTCTCTTAACTTTCTGAACCTTAAATAAAGAGCATGACTCTCAACCCTGTTATTTTTACTCTGATGTCTGACAGATTTCCAATGTCATTTTATAGCTGACTTGTTATTTAACACCTTTAGTACACACATCAGCAGTTCCAGCAGTAATATTTACAGAAATGACTACAGAGTTTCAAATTTAAGCAGAAAAAACATCTGATGACTGTTTGACATGCGAAGACGCATTTTATTCTCAGTCTGCAGACAAAATGATCAAAACACTCATTAAACAAAACTATGAGTAAGTTAGTACCCAAATTTTGCTAAAATCAAAATTTTTCTTATTTTTACACAAACTTACAATAATTACTGTACAAAACACCTGATTCTGATACTGATCTGTAAATAAAAGTTACCATATGAGCTTTACCACATTACCGATTGCCTTCAAACCACATAAATGTTATTAATAACGTAGATAACTGTTTGAAATTTCAGGATGCATTAAATGATTACAGTGTTAGACAGTCATTTCTGCTGTTATTCATCGAAAATGAGTCATTTTCAACCTCTACATATGTTTAAGGACAAACAGTCAAAATTAGTTGAAATTGTGTTTTTGTTTGTCCATTTAAAAAATAAGGGGATCACATTGGTGCTTTCTAAAAAAGAACAGGGACATATTGGTCTTGAAAGGCAGACAAATTACTTCCGGTAGCTTTAAAGGTCGGCAGTAACATTTTACTGAGTAAACAAGCTTAATAATCCTGCTTGATTATCAGTGCCAAACCACAGTAAAAGCAACTCTTGTAAAAGAAAGTTATTATTTTAACTTTTTTAACAAATATGCTTTTTACTGTGTGGCACAAAATCAATTTTTGCAAAAATTCTGAGATTCTGCCTGCAGCTAAAAACTTTGTAATTTGTATTATTTAGTATTAAACCAAGTGTACACGAGCACCCGTAGATCTGATGTCGAGTTGTGTATGCAGACACGCTATCAGTGAAAGCCTCACTCCAATTGACCATAAACTCCTACAACAATTGAACACAACAGGGACTGCTGAGTCTGATGTGAAGTTTTTAAACTTGCAGAACATTCTTTTTAAACACAAACTTAAAAGAAAACTCTGAAATTGAAATATCTCCACACAAAAGGCTAGGTATGAGTTTTTCCATGTGGGTGAATGTGTGTATTTCAACCCAATAATAACAACTCTG
>SSNP01000058.1:2537485-2605294 GCA_006937955.1 Pachypanchax playfairii | reverse complement strand
AAAAAAAAAAAAAAAAAAAAAAAACCTTCTGAAACGGGGCTTTAAAAAAAAAGTGTTCACCAGAGATGAAACTGCAAAAGGGTCCCTGATTGGTATAATTCTCATCCACCTCTTCAGATTCAACTCTTTGCAGGCTTTTGAGATTGTAAACAATATGTGCAGGTGTAAGAGCATATACACTTCTGCATTTGTTATTATCTGATGAGCTAAGGTAATAATATTAATAAGGAAACCTGGGGGCACGACACTACAGTGGGAAACAGAGAAATGAGTTTTTCTACAAATAGAACGAAGGACTAATTGTTCTGAATGAAAGCAAAAGGAGTCTGAGTCACCGTTTTAAATGCAGTTAATCTGTTTATTGCTTGACACAAGCCCCTGACTCATAAACCTAACAGTCCCAAGTGAATGAGCAAAAAGAGAGGTTAGAGCACAGAAAGCGCGAGAATAATTTCCCGAGAGCAAGAAATTCAAAAATCTAACCTTTTGTGTGTGAGAGACGGGAAACCGGTGACCTTCTGTTTATCGATCCAGCTCTGTGATCTCAGGGATGTAATCGTTTGGCTCTGATATTAACCAGTCAATCAGCATTATGTTCTTTTTGTCCCAGTGTCTGGAGGATTTTTCAGGCCTTAGCTCAGGAAATCTAAAGATATGTTTTAAGTACAGTGTAGAAAATGAAAAATAAACAATGGAGGAGCAGAACCTCTTGAAAAAAGTGTTTTGGGAAGGAATGCAACCTATTTGTAATTCCTTAATCCTCCTATTCACTTGTTCTATTGTCTCTTCTGTCCCTCTCAAGGGATTCATCTGTCAGCCTTAAACAGAGTGTCAAATCTAAAGCATTGTAAGTCAGTCCTCAGCATACTGTGCAGTCCCTTTACTACCTCACACTTATTCTCACTTTCCCTCTCGCTTTGTTTTGTCAATAGGTTAAGAACTCTTTGCAGAAACAGATGAGTGTGTGTGTGTGTGTAGACGAAGTACTGGTGTGCGGTCAGTGATGGATGTGTGTGTGGCAGGTAATTAAAAGTGAGATTAGTGGATAATTAAAAGAGGCTTCTGTCTTTGGAATTTTTAACGACTTTAGACAGAGGAGACGCTTATACACACACATACACACAAGCTGGTGGGTGGGAGTGTGTTAGTCTGGAAAGTAATGGGGGAGAATAATGACTCTTGAGATGATATGAGATATAGACAGATAGACACAAGTCGAGAGAAAGAAGGAGAAGAGTGAAGGGGGAGACAGAAGGCTGCAGATCAGATCAAAGATAATGCACATTTCCAAGATACAATCTATTGAATTAATCATCATCAGCATGAAGCTGAACACACACACACACACACACCTCTCTGTCTCCCTCTTTTCAGTCTGCCTCTGCGTGATCAACTCAGACAGAAGCAGAAGATCTCTGGCAGACAGACATAAATGAGCAAAGAACTACTGATCTCTTGGACCGACACACACTGATGCAGACAAGAAAACAGAATGTCTGAAGGAGCTACAGCTTAATTTGTGTCAAAGTCAGACTGTAAGATTCACTTATTAGCAGGTACGGACGGCATTTGCATCTTTTCACCAGTCTGTGATCGAATCTTAGCACAATGTTTCAGTCATATTTCAGCAGATGTTCAGATGATTCAACAAACACTAACAGCCATGCAAGCAGGCCTGACAGGTTGTAACATGTCTCATGCTGCTGATCTGCTGCTTTCAGCTAAATGATAAATTTAGACCTGCCCACATAGACAAAGCTAACCTGTTGCTTCTCACTTACTACAACGTTTAGTGTATATTTTAGCATATTATTGGTCATGATTAATATTTTAAAAGTTGTGAAAATAAAATTAATTTTAAAAATGGGTTCAAACTGCTTGAAACATGGAAAAATAATCAAATTGAAGCAAGTTATAATTAAATATTACAGTGGATTTCTAAATTTACCTTTCAAGGTTAAAGAAGTTTGTTTTTTGTTCTTCTATTTTCATTATCTTACTGGTCTCTTGCTGATTTTCCTCTGACATCTGATTAAATATGGAAGAGAAAGTCTCTGTTATGTTGGAGTTTTTGAAATTCAAGAACATCCTCCGATATGTTTCTATCTGCAATCAACAAGTTAGGTTTGAATGTTTTGCCAGTATCAAACTTGGTATGTTTATTTATCTTCATTAAAGAGAGACCAATATGTGGTTCTTCTTATTGTGTGCAAACTTCAACAAAAAAAAAAAAATCTGAGCTGGAAATAAAACCACAGCAAATTGTATTTGGCAGATTAAGCAATGAATATTCATAGTGTGACAGCAGGCCCTAAAGTGTTGTCTTCATAATGCAATTCTTTCTGACTGCACCTTGACAGTGACTAATACGGCCAGAAAGCGCAATGCAATTAAAGCAAAGCCTTGTTCTTTCTCTCCCATGGCCACACATGACGCTCCTCCATCCCCATGAAGTTCAGCGAGGACATTAAATATTGAGAGAGTGATCTAATTTCTTCACTGCAAAATTTATGCACAATAGTGTGGTGTTAGAACAAATCGCCTCCAGACAATCTGAAGCAACGCCGAGTCTTTTGCAATGCGGCGAAAATGAATAAGTGGAAAATCTGGACTTAAATTAGACACAAAAAAAATGTTGTAATTTAGACATTTGCAATGATCTGATTGTACATCTGAGATCCTAAAATGCTTTTAATAAAATATTCACACAGCTGGCAGCTAATGTGGACAGATAATCAGTCACATTAGATGCATGTAGATATACTGAGATTAAACAGAAAGACAGTGATCCACAAAGGAGTCAAATCCTTTTTAATCCCATCATGAATGAAGATTAAATCATTTTCATGTAAAATCATGTTCATAAAATACCCGATTGAATAACTTCTTATATATATTTAGGACAACTTTTATTGACAAAGCTGCACACACAGTTCTGTGTCTGCTCTGTGCAATTATCTCCAAATCAATTCAGGATCTCATCTAGCTCATTAAAATAAAATGTGACATGATCCATAATTTAATACAGACTCTAAGATGCTACTGAGGTTACTGATTATGTTCACTTGTGTTTCTCTGTCCTCAGACCAACTGCACAATAAACATAACGCTAAACTTCTCAAAGACTTTCTAAAATTAAACAGCAAATTACTCGAACCGCCAAACACGACGCCATGAACTCAGAAGCACTTTCTTAATTAACTGAACCTTTTGGTGATTTTTAGAACACAATATGCTGATAATAATTAATCATTTCTGCACCTTCACTTTGTGAATTTTCTGTTCTGCCTCTTTCCAGAAGTGTTGTAGAGCAGTGGTCCCCAACCCCCAGGCCGCGGACTGGTACCAGTCTGCGGATCAATTGGCGCCGGGCCTCACAAGAAATAATTAAAAATTTCCTGTTTTTGTATTATCTGCGTCTGAACGATTTTTTACTTAGAAAAATTATCAGATTCTCTCGGTTAAGTCTTGCGCGCCCCGGGGCCACAGTAAAATTGTCAAGCGTTGACCGGTCCGCCATGATAAAAAGATTTTAATTACTCTATTAATTACTCTTAAATTTTACTTACTCTAAGAAACAGAAATTATTTGGCATTTTATCACAATAGTTTTTTACAAGTTACTGAACAGCATAACCAAAATATATCCAGGAAAAACAACAACAATTAGGCTAAATAACATTTCTGAACAGATTTAAATCTGATAGAATGTGTTCTAAAGATGAAACTATGTTCTAATCCTTCAGGATCAAATATCATCATATCATCCAGCCCTACTTTATAGTATAAAATCTACTCACAACTTCTTCAGACAATCAGCTAAAGGTCAATCGAGGAGTAAAACTAGGATTTTCTTTTTTTCTCTTGAAATAGGATTAAGGACTGCTAATACTACCTGACAAGAAATACAAATAAATGGAGAGACAGTGTGAGGATGAAAGATAAAAGAGAGAAATAGGGCAACAAACTCATATTGTTTTAGAAGGAAGAGAGAGGAGATTGAATATAAAAGGGGAGGTTTACAGTAGAGAATTTTCATTCTGCTATTTGTTTCCACATTAGGGAACCAAAGGAGCAATTCAATTACAGAATGGGAGGGAGCTGGAGAGCAGAAGGGAGTGGGCAGCAAAAGTAAATTAGAAAATATTAAGTTCTGGCAGACAAAAAAAGAAAGAGTCCCTGCTGTGTCATGTCCTGCCTCCAAAACAAAAAAAATCTGATGTTAAATTCTATGACCCCTAATGTTTTACTATGTAATCAATTTCATTTTTTGTAAAAGAAACTGTTGAAAAATCTAAACAAAACATGAAGGTTTGATTTATTTACAGAATATATTGAAGTCATTTGACTGTAATAGCTGTGATTCTTCTTGAAAAGCTTTATTTGAGTTGTCAGTTATGAGACCATGGTATTCTAATTCAGAGAGAGCAAAGCAGATCAGTTCTCGCGTGTACACTAAGATCAACTCCTTCAATCGATATAATAATAAGAATTGCAGCAATAATCATTCTGGGAAGTTGTCTCACTGATAAATGACACTAATAAACCACAATCACATACAGATAGAAATTACAAAGCAAATTAAGACATGAGAACACAAACTCCTCAATTCTGCCTTTTGAATCAGAAAGATTATCTTTATATTGGAACTAATAAACAGTAAAACTACAACTGACGTACAAATTGCAGCATTATTTTTCACCAACATCTTGGATTGATGATAGTGTTAGAAATTCTTAGTTGGTATAAGATTTCAATGCAGGAATACTTTTTTGCAATCAGAGTTTGATGAAGTTTCTTGCGGTGACATCTTGAAATATGCACGTTCCAATGGGGAAGATGAATATGTAATGGTGGAAAAACCTAACCTTTCGGTGCATTAAAGCTGTGAGCTGATCTGATTTTGGGTGAATAAGGCACACGGCTGCTTTCCTGATCCAATCACATCGCATGCATGAGCTCTGTGATGTGGCGGGAGTTTGTTCGTTTACACATTCTGAAATGGAACACCCTCTTTTTCTACAACATGTCTTCTTACGTGGTTATTTATGAAATGAGGAGATTTAATGAATCACTTTGTGTTCAACTGACGAACATGTTTCTTATAAACATGTCCAAGTTAAATCAAGGGAAAGGCTGTTTTTTAACCACCTGGAACATTTCAGATATTTCTCTGATAACTCAGTTTTCCTCCAAATACCTAAATTCTATGTTGTCTCATTGAACATAAACAATCACGCTGATTAAGATCATATTTCACTGCAAGTAAAGCAAGTAAAAACTGTAGTCAGATCGTATCTTGGATTCTGAAATTTACCAAACAGCTTTCTCACATTTCAAATATGTTTAACTATTAACATATTGTTAACAAGAAGATTAAAACAAAAGCTTTCTTAAACATCTACATCAAATCATCATAATAAGACCTGAAACTCAAACACTAGCTATGTAGGTCAGTTTAAACACTAAAACAGAATCAAAAGTCTCAACAAAGGCTTAGAAATAAGAAACAGTATAACACAATATGTGAGTGAGCGGAGAAAACCTGGCACATGGTTTGTCTTAGTGAAGCCATATGTCTTGAAATCCAGCATGTCTGGTAGTTTTTGTAATCCCAAAAGTAACTAAATCATATCAATGAGAAGAAAGTCACATACAGTTTTAAGCTCCTAGTGGCTCTAGAGATTAAGCTCCAGACACAATGGATTGAGATGAGCTTAAACTCCTTACTGCATACTCATTTCCTGTTGGGTTTTTTTCTTTATGTCTTCTTCTTTCTGTCTTCTTCTACCTTTCACTTTGGAAGTTTGATCCTCCCCTTTGGCTACCGTGAGAAACGGAATCATTAGGAGCTGCAGCAGAGCTGCTGTTGACAGAAGACCTTTCACATGGTCGACTGTATTTTCTGCATGTTGTGGGATCTGCGCATTCTTTGACTAACCATCCAAATGATGCTCTCTTTCTCTCGATCTCGCTGTTTAATAGACAAGCACGAGTGTGCACACCTTCTTGCTAACGCAAACACACAAAACATCTGCTTCCTAAGTTTAGACACCGAGAAAGTTCCTTCTGTTCAGTCCTCTGCGCTGTGTGTGTGTGTGTGTGTGTGTCTATGTGCATGATAGTGGAAACAAAAAATAATAAATTCTTCTCTCCGTTAACACAGTGTTTGACAAATTAAAATAAATGAATATTTTACAATGCATGCATCTTTCTAGCATATGGAAGTGAATTGCTGGTCGGCGCAAAGATATAGTCCCATTAGAGCCTGTTGAGTGTCTGAAGACTTGTACTATCAATGATCACCACACCACTCGACTCCCCAGCAACAAGAAACTTAAATATTCAGTGTCTGTGCTGCCATTCCTTTGCATAGATCACTTCTTTTATTTGATCAATCTGGGCTTCTTGTGGCCCTGACAGCAAGAAGAAAGGAGAGTTCTAATTCTCCTCATCCTGCCTGTCCTCTCGAAGCTGCTGGTTATCAGAGTCAATTCACGTCCATCTGCCACAGGCCTCAGAGCTAATTAAAAGCGGCAGCTCACTCTTCTCAACCTGGGCTGCAGGTCACGGCTAAAACACATATCAGCTTCTGTGGCGCTGAAGGTGCCAGCTCAGTGCCAAAGCTCTTTTCGCTGCTGCTGGACAGTGAGGAAGAAAACAGACTCAACGTGTTTGACGTTTGGAGGCCATTTGAAAATAGCTGGATGAGAGGAAGGAAAACATTTTGTGAAGGGAGGGAGTAGGGTTGTAAATCAGAGAGATGGCAGAGCTGTGTGGAGATGGAGCGGACAGGGACGGAGTCTCAGATTAGAGGAGAGCGTGTGAGAAGTGACAGCTTGTAAGTTCTTTGCTGGCCCGATTGAGGGCTGTGGGAGTTTGAAAATGTTCACAGACTGGCAGGATGTATGTGAAGACACACAGAACAAGGAAGATCGTGTGTGTGTGTGAGTATGCAGAGTAGCGTTAGGGGCAGGCGCACAGACATAAATTGAGAGCTGTGGGAGAGGTAGAAAGACAGACAGCGAGATGGGGCTTGGGACTCTGGGAGCCATGCATATCGGATCAATAAACTTCATAAACGACATCATCAGCTCGGTCACCACGAAGACAGCCAACCGCCAGGCACCATCTGGCCGTGTCTCGTCGGACCGCGGGATCAGCCAGCATAACCTCGCACACAAACACAAACACATCCCGACACAATTACACACGATGAACTGTGCAAATATTCACTGCACTCCGTCTGCCACGCATGAGCGCGTGCAGAGACGCTCGGGCCAGGTAGACGCAACTGAGATTGGTCTGCAGAGACAGATTACGTTTGTGTGTGTGTGTTTGCATGCATACACCACTGTAGTTAAGCAGTTTATTCAGGGACAAAGGTTTATGGGTTCTGTATAACACTATATCTTGCAGCATGTTAATGACTGTAAAAGAGGCTGTGTACGAGGGAAGAGAACAGACAGAAGAAAAAAAAATATCGTAAGTTAGAAGTGCAGCAGAAACAGGAAGGGAAAAGAGAGAGAGTGGAGGACATTTCTTGCAGAGACAAGAAGGAAGCTGTGAAAAAAGGTGCAAATTAGTCTTTTCTATGCGGGTTCAAAGGAAGAGTGATGGATGAATCCTTATCACAGTATGCATATGTGGGCTGCAAGCAAATCAGGGCATTTCAATTCACTCGAACACACGTTTAGATCCAGATCATATTAACACATTCAAATGAGCAGGAGAGATTTACTTCTATTAGCAGTGTTAAAGGTGTGTATGTCGATAGAAAATAAGTAATTAAAGAAGAAAAAATAAGAACAGACAATAATACTGGTAAAATGTTGCTGCATGTATTTATACTGCATCACAATATAATGTAGTCAATGTGGTTTTTCAGGTTGTCCTTCATACTAAAGTTGCACCAGCATCAAATAACACTTACAATAGTAAGTAATTATGTTAAGATAAAAAAAAACAACTCTGAACGTACTGTGTAACTCATCTATGAGCAGAAGTTGTGAAAAATAGGAATTCTACTTTCTTTTTAGATCATTACATGTGTTCAAATGAACATATACAAACACAGCTTTTCAGTCATGTCAGCATTAATTCTTAAAGGGGAAAAAAATCCCTTATTTAAAATATATGATTACTGCCATCTTGCTTTTCGATTGGCCTGGAGTAACATAAGACATCTTACAAATGGACTTCATAGACAGCAGCTCTGTGATTCTGGACTTAGGCTCATTAGTGTCTCTGAAATATTACAAAGCGACCTCAGCAGTGTAACAAGGAAAAAGAAGGCCCGGACTGCTTCCCGGCACACTGTCAGTAGGATTTTATTGGGGAGAACCAGCCTTCACAGTAATTGAGAAATAAAGAAGCCTTTTTGGATAGTTCAACACGAGCCCTATAAACTTTAATTATGTGTTAACTGAGAAGACGTTGTAAACAACATCATAGATTAATATGAGTTTTGGGAGAATTCTGAAATATCGTTAATGTGTATGACCTCATCACTTTATAGTGCAATGTTAGTATTTCTGTACTTTCTAACGAATAAAAACAAAAATTAGATTTTAATATGTGTATTGTGGAATGGTGTGGATGAGACCTGCTGAGTCTGAGAGGCAGTTGTTAAGTTTTTTTCTCTGAGCGTTGGATGATCAGACCTCAGGTTAAACTTATTGTGGCGTGAGCTTCGGGGAAAGATTGACAACTGTCCACTTGTGATTTTTTTTTTTTTTGTCACTGTAGATTGATGGAATCCAGATTGTTTGAAAATGACCTTATAACTCCTCTTAGATTGATGGACAACAACAGCAGCTTCTCAAAAATCGCTGGTGATGTCTTTTTCCCCAGCCACCGTGTTAAACTGAAAGTTCCAGACCAGCAAACTTCTAAAGAGGACTTTAATAAAGTACACACACTCGCTAATCAGTTAATCAAACGTGTTTAATTAGCAGCACCTACAGTTATTATCCTCCTAATTTCTGTAATAGCAGTAAGGATGTAATTAGTTTTTCAACAGGCTGCTTCTAAAATCTGCTGGTTTTGTTAAATAGATAATGAAAAAGTGTCATTTCCTACATGTTGGTGAACATCTGAGGTTGTAATAACATAATTTTAAAGCCTGATGGCAAATAGATTTTATATTTTATTTTATACTGATACTAAACATTTTCACTTAGACTGGGCACAAGTTGGTGATAAAGGACCTGGTGGTCTGATCCTTGGCTGCTGTAACTATACAATTATAGAGATGCAGTCTTAGGACTAAAGCTAACACTAAAGAAGGCTAATACACGGCAGCGGTCAGTCTGTATTAGTTAACACATTCATTACAGATAGCATCTTGATCAGCAATTGAAGTCGTCATCACAGCGAGCTCAATTATCCCCCATAAGGTTAAACAGGAGAAAATGATCAATGTTCATCATTTCAAAATAAAAGTCAAGCTTAGTGTTAACCAGACACAAAGAAAACTGTTGTGCAACTTGACTCCTCAAAGCTTTTTTTCAGAAGCTCTTTAGGTGATTTTTATTACAGGTGAGAAAAAAAGTTGCTTTTCACACGCAGAAAGGCCACTGACTGTCTCATTCATTAACACACCAAGGAGCAGTTAATGCTCCTAATGGGCGAGTTAGTTATCTGAGATTATGAGCAAGCGCTAATAAAATTAATGAAGGTCTCCATCTCAACACCCCCTTTCATCGACGAGTTGATTCAAAAACAGACGTATTCTAAAATAAACCGGCTGACATAAACTCTAGCAAATTGTTCAGGAAAAAAAAAATCCTTTCACAACACGCCTTCTTTCCTGTTGTGAATACCCAAATTATTAAAACACAGTGATGATTATTCTGAATAATGAGACTGACAAGATATCTGTAGCAACTAAGAAATAATATGCAAATTGGAGACATTTCAAAGGGAGGCAGACAATAGCATCAAACAAAAAGGCAGTGAAATACAGCTACACAAGACATCTGAGGACCCCCACATCTCTGCTGTTTGACTAACACAAAAGAACATCTTCTGTGCACCTAAAATTACTTAATAACCTTGTAGATTTGATTCATTGAAAATTCTCTTTTATCTTTTCATGATAATGTCCTTAGTCATTCATAATGAAAAGGGTCAGTTATCTAAACAGCTTATTATTCATGACAACTACCATCCAACAATTTAAAATAACTTTTATGTCTTTAGAGCAAGCTAATTAATATATCACTGTGGGATAAGAATAGTAAAGTTTAAATGTTATCTTAAGCGTTATTTTGTTAGATCCAAATTGTACCAGAGAATTTGCATGTTGCTACATAAACAGAGTTATGTGAGGAAGAGGGAAAAGTAAAATGCACGTACATTCGGTTGTTGGGGATGATTTTATGTCCATCTTTGTACCATGTGACCAGGGGCTGAGGATAAGAAGCAAGAGGAGGAGGACTGATGATGGCTGCTCGACCTTGTGTCACCGTCTTTCTTTGCTCTTCAGCAGAGAAACTTCCCAGAACTGGAGAAAAGAAAGGGTTGAATCAAAAAACCAAAACATTGTTAGACTTGTACACTGGTTTCAGTAAAATAAATCCTCCTTTATAAGTACCAGATTTTCCAGTGAAAAATCTTCTGTTAATTTTCTAATTTAACATCTTTTAGTTTAAAATCTATAACTTCTGTTGAATCAGATTCCAGAGTCTACACAGTCAAAGAAGAGAGAACATAACAGAATGTTAAACATGACCCTGGCTGGGAGATGAGTCGTGACTTTCACTAATTATCATTAAAAATACATACAAAATTAGTATTCCACTATGAAATTAGCATTGATGTAAAAATAAAAGAAAAAACCCAAAAGGTAAATGATGAGTAAATCTGTTGAAATAAAGGTGTTTATCTGTTTGTGTACACTTACAGGCCACGTGCACCTCTGTTCTCCTGTGTATTACAGCTCCCATTCTGTTCCTCACCATACACTGATACAGTCCAGCATCCGTTCTCTTCAGAGATGGTATAGACAACCTGTGGAAGGATATTTAGAGTGTCAGTGAGAGTGTGCGCCTCCACTGAGTACTGGTAAATAAACATAAAGGAGGGCGCTGGCATTACAAGCGATTCCTGGAGACCAATGAGACAGAAGGAGAAGAAGGTGGAGGTCTGTTTGTCCATATGCATTCATGACCTTGATCTGAGAAAATGGATCGGTTCTGTGGTTGTAAAAGTTCCCCAATAACAGAAGGCAACGCCAATTGCTCAACGTGTGCATATTGTGTGTGTTAACATGTGTGATTGTGTGTGAGATGCTGAGTGGGAAGGTTTTTGACAGTGTTCATGTATTTCTTCCAGAAAAGGATTGTTAATGGGGTTTTAATGCACACTGCTTCACTAATGGGAGGCTTGGCATTGGATCTAGGTTAGTGCCATGCTGGACAACCACACCAGTGCATACACACACACACACACATCTACACATAAACCGGATAGACACAGTAAAACTGGACATCGCTTTGGGGCTCATTATGAATACCAGGACAGCCAAGTACTTAACTCCCAGGCTGTTGGTGTGCGCTGCCAATATACACAAACACCAACACATGAACAGGCACACATGTACATCAAAGGCTCACAGACAACACTGTTTGAATAAGAAATGACACATTACGCAGCAGATCTGATCCCAAAACAGATTTAGATATTGGGACACTTCCTAATATTGCATCTCTCTATCTCTCTGTCTGCATTCAATGATGTTTCTTACAGGGCTGCAAACAAAGATCTCAATTTGATAAATTATGCACAATCTGATGGAAGTCATATGTAATTTGGTGAAAAAAAAAAAGGGGGTTTATGATGTCAGACCCTGATAGTTTAAAGTATCAGTATCCAGCCTCCTGTCCAGTTTGAGTTGTATTCTACATGGAGAGAACAGAAAACTAGACCAGTAAGTGCAGGGACCAAAGCTAATAATATTAACATCAATGGCTTGAGAAGAATAGCAGCTGCATCGACTACGGTTGTAAAGTTTTCTGTAAAGTTTTTTTTGCAAGTGGAGAAGTACACTGACCACTGAAAAAGGTTTAAATACCAAAATGTCTGCCCAATGTTTGTTTCCGTCAGTCTTCTGGGGGTTTTATGTATTCAAATGTTTCTACATCTTTCTGTTTATTGTTTGTTTATTCATCTATTTAGCTTGAGTATTTGAGTTTCTTGGCTAATGTTTTCCTCGCCTCCCCTGATTTTACTTTGCCACATCAGTAATCTTCTCACCTGTTCTCATTCAGTTTTTAGGCCTGATGGCATTTTTGAACAGATTTTAATCCAATTCTGTAAAAATACAAATAGATAGATGATACTTCAAACTCTCTTCTTCAGAAAATCATTGTGTTCTCACTCTTCATGATCGAGCACTGTTGTATTGCCCAACTTCACATTGTAGATCTGAACAGAGAATGAGGAAAACTGTTTACCATCTTTGGAAATCTATGTGTGGCAACAGAAGCTAAAACAACAAAACAGGCTGGCCATAAGGACCACAGCTAACCAAAGTCTGGCTCATGCACCGCCTGCTTAGAACAATTCTGGAATTTAAGAAAATGTTGTTGATTACCACCAAGAACAAAAGTCACCATAATGTGACTGAATAAACAGAATTCTGTCCCCACAGCAGAACTATTATAATAATCAACACAAACACTCAGTCAAGAATGAACATGAAGAACAGAGGTCTGACGTTTAATAAAACAGAAGTTCCCCACTATGAGGCCAGACTGAGGAAACAGTAAAAACTGAGCTATAAAGGCCCAACAGGCTTGTAATTCCAGGATGGCTCTCACTCAGACACTCATATTCACAATGCCCTGGCGCAGTTTAGGCCTGACTAACCAAACTGAAGCAGCCAGAACACTGAGAGCAGTCCGGTGCTAAACAATACCTCCTGCCTCGTACCAGTGTCTGCCCACAAAATGCTGGCTCAACTTCTTTCTCCCTCAGCGTGTACACGTTCCCAAGATCCCCTCCGTTTCTGAATGATGTGAAAAACAATTTTGTTTCGCAGCTGCAGTTTTGCCGAGAGGCACTGCTTTTCTTTTACCTCCAACACACATGGGGACACGGAGAAAGAAACAGAGGAAGAGAGGTACAGAGGCAAAAGCAAAGAAATAGCTCAGATATATTGATTGGTTCTGCTTCTGTTTTCCCAGAACATATTTTTTGGTGTTAATGTAACTGTATTAATTTTTCTCTGGCTCTGACCTTTTCCCAAACACACAACTAACCAACATAAACAGCTTATATGCACATGAAAAAAAGAAGCAGGGAGTAATTAGAAGGATGAAGAAAAAGGAAAGAAACACACATTCAAAGAGCACAGGGCTGTTTAATAACCAGCCAGTGTGTGTTAACTGACCTGTACTGAGGAGTCCAGTCAGTGACGTTGCTACTGTTGAGGTTCCAGCGGTACTGCAGAGGCCAGCTGCCTCCAGCTGGGCAGGTCAGCACCAGTCTGTTTCCCTCCAACACCACCTGCTGCCCCCGTCCACCTCCTTGCAAGTAGGGAGCCACCTCTGAAAAACACAGACAGAAACACAAAAAGGAAGAACACTTTATTATTAAGATCTCCATCAGTCATTCCAAACAATGCACCAAATAATATGTTCCAAAGAAAAAATATTAAAACCATGTGTGTATATATTGACCTTTGAAAGAAGATTGATGCAAAAACCAATAATAAACAATGTTTTCTTTTATCTTTAAATGTATGTTTTTGCACTTGATTTTGCAAATTCTGTAATATTTTCAGGTGATATTTGGCTAATACCAAAGCAGATAAGAAAACTAATTTACCAGATTCAGAAATGACTTTAGGCATCAAAGCAGCAATAAAAGAGATGTTTCTGCTTCTGTGATTATTTGTGTTTTTCCACCCTGCTCTTGTATGTTGGTCTCTGAAATTACTTGGTAAGAGCCTTTGGCCATGACTCTTCTTACACACAACAATCAAACACTCAAATTTTTTTTTTTACTTTCTCTTAAACGTTTGATTAAAAATATCCCAATATCAACATGCAGTTCTTTGGATTTTATACCATGCAGATTTAAAGTTCTCTTTCATCTCTGCTGTTTTATATTTTTTCACAAACATTCTGTATTTTCTGCACAAGTTTTGTCTTAGAGGTGATTAAGTCATTTTTACTTGCATAAATTATCCATTATCCATGATCCATCTCATTGACAAAATAAAATTAGGTTTTAGGAGGGCAAAGACAAATATGCAGCCACATAAGGTCAATAATAAATTAATCAATCAACCTAAAGGAAGCTGAAGTTACCAATAAAAAGCCTTGCAGACAACATACAAACCTTATGCAGAAGGCCTTACAAAGCCAGGGTTTGAACTGGATGCCTTCTTACTGTGAGGACACAGCACTAACCCTCTCTTTAAAAGCATGATAAACTATAACTTGACCTCTTCTACCATTCTGGTGTTGTGAAACTTCCTTTACGTAAATTAAATCCTCCAAGTTCTGCATAAAGACATGGTTCAAACTCCAGTTGACAACAATTTTCAGCCCACATATCTGAAAATGACTCCACTCTATTTCAGTGCAATGCAAGACTTAATGATTTATGATAATTAGGTTGCTCACTCAAGCTTGTCACATTCTGTCGGAAGTCTTTCAGCCAAAAAGCTTATCCTGCTGGTGCATATCCACTATTATTTTCTTCTACTTTATCTGGAAAAACACAGCTGCTAACTGTATACATTGCATCTTGTATTGTGAAACAGCCAAGAATCCAAGCACACGGTTATACAATACTGTATTGTAAAGTCACTCAGAGTACAGGGGCTGAATCTTCTGATAAGAACGTTGAAATGACTTGGCCTGTCTTGCAAGGTACATCTGCAAAAAAAGGCTCAGCTGCAGCTGCTGTCTAAACAATGCTGTCAAGTCTTTAACTCCTGGCTCAGGTGTTCAGAGCTGGCTCCTCATCACACAACACAGAGGCATCAAGGCTAAAGAGCTGGGCTTCTGGTCCAAAAACACGAGAGGGATAATGAACATTGAGTTTGGGGAAAGAATGGTTTAATTCAATTAAAAAATGTAACTACATTAAAGTCCATGAAACGATGCAAAAAAGCTCCAGTTGTTTAAAAGTAAAAAATGCCCCTGCAAGTCCCTACAAGATGCCTTTTATCTATGCCATCACAGGTGTAGGCCGATAAACATGAAGAGGTCTGTTTCCCACCCACATGGACTCTTCTGGTGTCACTGCAAGGCGAGTTTCGATGCCGATTGGCGGCAGAGACGAAAGAAGTGTCTCGTTTTACAGTCATGGGAAATGCAATGTCAAGTTGTTCATGAAAGATAAAAAAAAGCTAGATATATTTTTGCGGATGTTCTTGGAGTGAGTTGCTAATGAACGGAGGGTGTTTCAAGCTCTGAATGAATGAGCAGAATTACAAAAAAAAAACAAAGAAAGGAGGAATAATGCTGGTTCCTGAGGCAGAGAGTCTTTAGAAGTGTTAGATGTACTAAAACTCATTTTACAACTTTAAGAAAGGTTGGCTCAAAGCCAAAAACCTCCCATCTGTTTTTTATTAAAATTTATTTCAATGGTTGGCAGTTTCCACAGAAAGACTTTCCTCCACAAAATTATCCTGTTTGTTTCATGTCAGAAAAAAAAAAATATTTCAAAGTAGAACTACTACAGTTACTTAGGTTAAATAGATCATCTATTTTTAATGATGATATTTTTCAGGATAACAAATGAAACAACTTTGTTTTCGTCCATCTTTAATTTTACTGGCCCAGTTTCTATTAATTATTTTTCCTGCAAAAGATTCACGGCCTCCTTCTCCTCGTTCTCCACTTTCCACTGTTTTACCATTTCCCTCCTTCCTTCTTTTAGATTGATAGCTGCCCGCTTTGTGTGCAAGGGGGAAGCATTCCATCCAAGGCTGATTTCTATGGGAGTTTGTGTGAGCATGCATGTATGTGTGGGCAAATGTGTGTGAAAGGGACAGAAACGTGGGCTGTGTATGCGCCCATAAGGACTTATTTGGAATATTTCGTTTCTACAGACGATGGCTGGCACTGCAGACTCCAACATCATAATGCTGACCAGAATTTAAAGTTATTTCTGCCTGCCTACGTGTGCCTGTGCCAATTTTTGGACAAAATGAAAATGTCTTGGACCGTTCTGACGTTATGCTGCATTTTTAAGAGCTTTTTAAAAGTTCCAAACTTATTTGGGTTAACAATCAATCAAAAATACTTATTTAATCCCCGAAGGGAAATTAAGTGTTGTTGTAGCTCAGTTCTTCTTCAGGGAGCCATTGTAGAGGGTTCTAGCTGTGGACAGGAAGGATGTCCTGTAGCGTTCTGTGCTGCAGTGGATTATGAAGAATCTTCTGACTGAGTTGAGTTACTGTTTTCTGAAGAGGATGATGAGTTCAGTCTCCAGGACAGAATCGGTCCTCCTTATCAATCTGTTCAGCCTCTTCATGTCAATTGCTCTGTTTCTGCTCCCCAACAGGCGACTGCAGATGTGATCAGCTGACAAACTCCTCTTCTTTTACCGCTCCTCTTCAAATCTCTGTCTCTGTATTGTTTGAAAGCCAGGCAGAGACACGCTGGAGTCCAGGACATGTTCCTTTAGCCATATCTCAGTAAAACACATGATGCTGCAATCTCAATACTTTGGCTGAATCAAGATTACTCAATATTAAAGTTTGAAGGATTTCATTTACATATGATCACTACACTAAACGTAATGCTGAAGTTGAAATTAAAACTAAACAAACACCTCCTAGTGGCTGGCTGCAGTAAGTCCCGCCTCTCCCATGTAAATAAATTGGACGTTTTCATGAATAAAACATAAAATTACACCTCAGATCATTTTTTTCAGTAATGTTCTTAACAGTTTCCTTAACTGACCTGTAGAGTCCTATGTCCTATATGTTGACTTCTATACAGGGTAAAATAAATAACCTCTCCACAGACGCATGGTACAACACAAGAGAGCCAGTTCTACAAGTTCAGTCTCTGTTGTACATCTACATCCTCTAATTTAACAATAATAATAACCACATTTTGGAAAGAGAAGACAGATGGTTTGAAAAAAAGGAGTAACAGAAGCCATGTACGTTAAACAGGAAAAACCAACATTACACAGGAGAGGTGGTCTCAGGTTTCATTTATCTGTTACCTATACTGTAACCTTCTTTCTTCTTCTCAGGCAGTTTCACAACCATTCAAACTGTGAAACCGGTAGTTGCAACATCTTGCAGAAACAAGTCACAGGTAACTGCTCAATGACTCCCAGGAGGAACGATGGTGTCAGTGATCCTTGTGAGTTAAACGAACCTATTCATGCTTTAGTCACAACAACTTCTAAGCCTGGAACTCCCAACCCAAGATCAGAACTGAAGAAGCTTTTTACAAGAAAAGTAAATCATATTCAAGAAAATGATAAACAAATCGAGTTGTTGGTTTTTTTTTTGACTCTCAGGTTTGCCATGACCTGCATAATCGAGAATCTACACAAACATCTTTCCAGGGATTGATTTCTGATTTTGTTTCTTTAGCTCTTAAGTTGAAGCCATGTTCATTTATGTTTAGTCTTTAGTACACAGACTCTAGCTCCAAAAATACAAGGCAGTGTCTATAAAGAACATATTTTGGCTTCACTTTGATCAACAAAAGTAGACAAAAACAGGGCATCCAGTTTATATGGCGATGGTTGGTGGGTTAAAGCTACATGACTGATCTTCAACAAGAAGTTGTGCTTTCTGATTTCTCCAGTCTGTTTTTTCTTGTCTTAATGGAAAACAACAACTCACTTTCTTGTCATTGATGATTCACGTTGCTACAGATGAATCCATCTGTTTAGGTCATTTGTTGGTTAAAATGGAGCAACAGTTTGTTGCCATGCCAACCACTCGATCATCAACTCAAACATTTATCAAGCTATATGTTTTTTTTTACCCATGAAGGTCACATTGAGATAAACTACATCTTTTCAGTAGAGTCCTGGGGGAGGTGGGGGAAGTTGGGATCAAACCAACAACCCGAAGGTTGGCAGTTGGCCACTCTTCCCAGAGGCCACGTGTCTGAACAGACCTCGCAAAGTCACTTCAAAGTCAAGTTTTTAGAAGTGACGCAGTGATCGATCACCGCCACTCAGACGTCTATTTGAATCAGGTCTCAAGTGTTTGTCAATGACCTTTAAAGTTTGACTTTGAATAGAAAATTAGGCATGAACTCTTGTGTGTGTGAAATCTAAAGGATGTACTTAATTCAAAAGTAAAGACCAAGACCAATTCTATGCCCTTTTTTCACACATTATATTTTGTATAGCAAGTGTTCTTCCCTCCCCAATGATTACTCTCATTCATAGCTCTTCAGTCTATAAAGACTGTCCATTAAAAACTACAGACAGATGAAATCCCACCTGAAAGCTGTATGGTCAAATAACAGCATGTTTTACAAACAGATGTTGTCAGTCTTTGTTTTTACTCACTGTCTGTCTCTCTGTCACTCAATGTCGGCCTGTCACACTCTCTCAAAAAGTCTTTCTAACCCATTTTCCTCACAAGCTGCACTATTAAACCACCTGTCTGTCCATCAGAACCACTTCCTTTCTTCTCTTGTTGCCCCTCGGTCCGTCTTTGTCAAAGTGTGCAGTGATTCAAGGTCCGCTTCCTCTTTGTCTCCATGGGAGGAAAGTTTGCCTAACAGACAGATTGGCCTTCAAATGTCACAAGAGAGGCAAGAGGCAAACACGCACTTTTACACACTCAAATACACACTTCTTCTCCTGCCATATCACACGTGTGTCTCTGCTCTCAAACTGATCTTACGAAGCTGCTTAGGCAGATTCTGGGGAGGAATTCAATTTGCCGGGGAGATGAGCGGTGTGATAGAGGACTGAGGGAAGAGAGGAGGATAAAAGGATGGGGAGGAGGAGCAGAGGAGCAGGGTTACTGCTCTAGGGGCTGATAGTCCCCTAAGATCCACCCTGCCTGCTCTCCTCATTGTCCCTCTGCACTTACAGTGAGTATATGAGTGGTACAAAATAGGCTCTGGATGACATGTCTTTTACTAATAGGCCAGAAAAGCCATTATTCTTACACTTTGCTGCATTAAATATACTCAAATTAATCCTGATTTTTCACTTCAAGAGCTTTGGTGAGATGTGAGAGCTTTTTTTCTATTCTGGCTCAACATGAGGTGAAGGTGCTGGCTAACAAAATGAATTAAAGTTGTGATTTTTTTTGAGTAGGAAGTTTGAAATGTTCTCCAAAAACCCTATAGGTGGTCCAGTTTGCATTGAAATATGCAGAGGAAACCCTGTGGTGTAAACGCATTACAGAAAACTGACATAATAGCATGAGAAACTGTGGCAGGGATGAAAAAAAGATTGAGCTGTGGGTTTTGTTTCAGCCTGCTTAATTATTAGACAAGTGTGTATTTGGCCATGTACAGTTTGGCTGTGTATATGTGTGAGTGTGTCAGGTCAGAATCAGGGTCACTCGCTACAGAAAAATCACTTTATCTTCATAGAACTGAACCCCCGCTGTGAGACAGGGCTGGCAGAACTGGCGAGAGTCCATGAATACTGATTTACTGGTCTCCTGTCTTGCTCACTGTCTTACTCTCTCTCTCTCACTCACTCTTCAATGTGTCTTTTTGACGCGTGAGGTGGAAGGGGAGGAAATAACCAAATCATTCTGTTTTTATAAATCATTTTTTCTATGAATAAGTGGTCACAAATTGCACGGCTAAGCATTTTTTTTTCACGGTAACAGCAGTTGATTTGATTATGGGGGTGCAAATGAGTTCTATTCCTTTTTAATCTAATAGGGCTGCCTGCACTTGTTTCAACAGGCATTTAAAATCACTTAATTGAACTGACAATGTGTGAGGCGAGAGGAAGACTTATGAGTTTAGTTTTTGGCATGTTGTTACCAGAAGAGAAAGTCAAAAACAGCTAGTTAATTGAACAATGTAAAATGTATGAGCTGATAAATTTGATTTTTTTATCCCTCTGTGAAGAAGTTCAGTCATGTCAGATAAAAACTAACATGCATCACCATTTTAAATATTAAAAATAAATACTTTAATGTGTCATTTTACATGTATTAGAAAATCAAAAAGTGTTTTTTATTTATTTTCTTTGGCTTCAATTGATTTTATAAAGCAGCGTCCTCTTTTAGATGTCAGGAGATCAATCAGCTCCTGGGAAGGAAGTGGTGCTTCTCACACCTCTTGATCACCAGGTTACCGGGAGACCTACAGGTCTCAGCAATCTGTACGGCCTGCTGATCAACATGATACCACCACCAGCCTGTATTAATAGTTTCTATGGTAGATATACACTTTAGCCAGAGATACTGTGGAGATTGTGACAACTTGTAAAACAAAACCCAAGAAGAAGAAAATAGCCATTTTTATCATCTAAAAGATAGACACACCGTGATGTCTTCAGTCCTCCAAATGCTGCACAAGCCTTCTGCCAATTTCAACAACAACTCCAGGCTAACTCCAGAATGTTCCAACCTGAAATTTAATTATTTGAATTAAAAAAGTAATTTACTCTATCTCTTCTTCTATAGCGTGTGGCGATGCTACGGTACATTATGCTATCAGTCAGACCGCGTGTATCACAGATGTGTGTGTGACAAGATGCTTCATGAGGGCGGAGTCAGTGTGTCAGTGTTACAGATCAAACTTGCAAATAATTTGTTCAAAATCATATTTTTTCATAAACTCTTCTAAGACAATCATCTTGGGTTGAAACCTGCAGTGCAGTTATGAGTGAAACGTGTCCAGATGTCTGATATCGGCACAAATCAGTCAGTTTTCAGACGCTCTGCTCAGGTGATCATAACAGATAAAAGATCACTGAACATTTTCTCTTTGATTACTGATACAAGAAAATTGTGTGGTGTGGGCACCTTAGCAGGAAACATTTTCAGTAAATCTAGTTTTAATGAGCAGAGAGTTCATCAGTTAAAACAATCATAGTTTGATCACTTATGGTGTCCTGTTCAGGCCAAAAACACAAAGTGAGGGAATGTTACGCAACAAATAACTGCTGCTTTTGATATTAATAATGAAATCAAAGCGTCTCTGACTTTAATCCAACAGGCTGAAGCCGGCTGTCTGGTTAAGGAGGCCTGAGCTGCTCAGTTAGTGAGTGCAGAGAGAAACAAACTACCAGAGGCTTTAAATATTTCTCCCAGAGATGAAACAACAGACAAAGAGCTGCAAGAGAGACCAGAATGTTTCCTCTGCTTTATCAGCTGCTAGATGGAGCAGAGCTTATGGCATGTAAGAGCAACAACTTTGATCAGGAGTTAAATGTCTAACTTTTTTTCTATAAGTTGGCAGCTGCTGTAATTGACCATTGATTGTCAGAGTGTCTATGAGAACAAAGCACGTCTTGTTGCAGACAAGACAACCCCCAACCTCACTTCCTTCCTCGACAACCAATCACTGCTCCGACTCCTCCAGCTCATTCCTTGCCTGCTCCAATCACGACTGTCTAAAGCTTTGACTGATGGATGTCTGTGAGGGGTTGGCAGATGACTGACTTCTCCTGATGTGCTGACTGGCACATGTCAGACCAGGAGACATGTTGCTCACAGCATCACTCTCTCTCTTTTCTCTCTCTCTCACACACACATAAACATAGACAAGCAGTGGCAAACAGTCAAACCTTGAATACAGAATCCAAAGTCGATGTGCACGATTTAGCCTTTGTGTGCTGCTTTGCGTCAGAAATGCTGATGTTTTCTGAGAGTCACAGTCGATCCTAAAACTGGTTTCAGTTTCCCATTCTGTTATTCTTGATCCAGGTAAAGCAGAAGGTGAATAAAAATAAATATGCACAGGCTAAATCGGTTTTGGTCTTTTCCCAATTTGGCCTGTTTATTTAGTGATTGACCAGCGTGCTGCTCTCCTTAATATCAGCAAGGCGGATTTTAATCAAATCTGGGATTGAGCATTTAAAATGTCAGTTTACCACCTCCTCTGGCATTTAATAATGTCAGTGGAACAATGTAAGTATGTACATCTGTGTATGGGGATAATGCAAGTCTTTGCAAAACATCTGGCTGATTTTATTTAATTATTTATTTTGCAAATCATTTGAATGTTTATCGTGCTGCCGGATTTAGAAAACTAGTGTGTATAGATTGTTACAATATAAAGGAACAGGGTCAGGGTAGTGCAGATTCATGTGCTGGAGAGCGAAATGGGGTAACAAATGGGGCAGAAGAACTTCCAGCACAGGAGTCTAGGGTGGGGGAGCTGGTGTGGTAAGGGAAAGGGGGGGAAGGTGGGGTAATCAGGTGGAAGAGACTGTGATCAGTGACATTTAAAAGGTGGGCCACACTGCAGGCCACATCTGCTAAGATGCACACACACACACACACCAACAACTGTCAGCCTCTATCTCCTGATAAGCAGAGAAGCAAACAGGAGAAGCAAGGATGCGAATGAGAGCGATGGGAGTGAGTGAAATAAATACCTCCCACAGAGACAGCAGCCTCCCCTGTCGCTCGCAGGAAAGTTGTGTACATAAGTCACATTAAAAACACCTCAATACTTCAGAGTGACACATACAAACAAACACAGGCTTTTTTTTTTAATATTCATCTGCATTTCTTTTCATCCTACTGACTCCCCCTTTCCCTTATTTTTTTTTATTCCTCAGTACTTTACATCCGCTCATTAGAGACAGGAATTTTTCTGCTGGTAGAAAACAATCTTTTATTGTCTCATATTATCAATCAGCCGCATCGGAGTTCAGAGATAGGTCGGAAAAAAAACAGGACCACGCGGTTTGGTGAGCGTTCCAATTGTACCACCTTGAAGTAATGGGCGGGGGCAAGACCGGTTTGCTAAACCTGTCGGCCAAAATCACCTTCACATCAAAGGCACTGAGCTTCAAACGCAAACACGCGCATAGGCGACCCAAATCCATCTGCATTGATACCAGGAGATTTCACAAACCCAAATTCATGCAGACGTGATAGTCTGACAACACAACTCAAGGCTCCAACTTCATCACCACACTGATACAACACATGTACACAAACACGACACGCTGCAGATAGAAACTAAAAGAAGTCATTTGATAGATTTTGAAAAATTTAGACACTTCAATGATTTAGTTTCCCTTCTATTTTGTCTTTCTCTCTGGCTGTGCTAGTCATTTAATATCCATGTCTTTGCTCATTTACTTGCATTCAGAGAGGCTAAATTTCAGTCTACTCNCCTCTTTACCTAACCCTGGGAGTTCTCTGTGTGTACGTGTCATGCATGTGACCAAAAGTCATACACACACACAGCTGCACACACCTGTCTCTGCTAGCTGTAGCTCCCCTCTGACAGCTGCCACTGTCCTGACCTTGGGGCTATGTGGGCAACATGGTTTTGAAGTGATTGACGAATTGTATCCTTTCATTCATTATTGAAGGCGGAGATCAAAACCCCTGCACTCGGGTATCACTGTGACAGGCAGGCAAACCAGACAGAGGTAAGAAGGAGAGGAGGAGGAGAGAGAAGGTCATCTAGGCAAAAACGTGCAGGTGAGAAGTACTTGGCTGGGTACGTACAGGGAGAGGATAAGCTAGAGAGATGAAACGCGATGAATCTTAAACAGCAACATCTTTCTTGTTTTTGAATGTGTCTCTCTTTACTTCGATTTAAATGTAAAAGCATCAGTTCAAAGGGTTTTTGGGTTCAGTCAGTTTCTATTCATGTGTTCCGTAAAAGCAGTAACAGTTTACCAGTAACGGTAAATAGATAACTGTCAGGGGTGATAATGACAAGGATGGTAGTAAAAATTCTTCAAAGTTAAAATTCAGTGAGTGTTCCTGATTCAATTAATCTCCGGATTTAAAGCATCTTTAAATCACTCATGAACACATGTACATGTCCAGTTTTTGTTGTTGTAATTTAATACATCAGAGCTTTTCCAGTATGTTCTTTAATTCTTTTAATATTAGGAATGAATGAGATTCATTGTTATCAGGTAAGTCACATGAATTTCCTTTGATAAATTTCATTTTCAAAAGGTTGATTCATATTATATTATTTAAACTTCAGTAAAAGCTTCAGTAAAAAATAACATACTTGTTTTATAGGTTTTGTGTTACTTGTGCCAGAGTTGCTGAATGGACAAAAACGTATCTGAGAAAATGAAACTGATGATGTTTTTAAACCAGTTAACCAGGTAAGTTATCTAAAATTAGTTCAACCAACACAGTTAATCTGATAACCGAGAGTGGTAAAAAAGTTGACTTAACCCTGAAAGATATTATCAGGTTATGTTTGAAACAAGATTAAATCTGAAATAAATCAAAATGTTTCTAAAACATGTTTTATTTTCCTTCAAAAAGTGACTTTGTTTACATAACAAGTGAATCAATTAAGCAAACTAAATTGTTATGAAAACATTTTAATATAAGTTGATCCAACATGTATCTTTGTTGTCTTCCTTTGGAATTAAAAACCGTCTCTTTTCTGTGGACGTCTGAGCAGATAGTCTGAATATTTAAGCATACAAAGTAATTTTGAATACCAAGGTTTAACACTTCTTCTAAATTTAAATCGTGTGACTTCAACGACTGACGCACTCCTGCCTCATGACCTCCATTCTATACATCAGCAACACTTTGTAGCGTAAATGACGTGCAAACAGGTACTCTGTGAAGAAATTAGCTCAAAATAGATTTCGATTATTTTGTGGAGAAAAATATTAAACAAATAACAAAAGACCCTGAACTATTTCCCCTTAGAACTTAATTATCCAAGACCACCAACATGTGTTGCAGCCCTGGTTTGTTTTATTCCCTCTAAGGTCTGAAGTACAGAGTAAATTAGGCAAATTAAGTTGGACTTTTTTGCTTGGACCTCAACAATGGTGCGTTGCAGGCGGTCAGCCTCAAGAAACCAACAAGAAAACAATGAATTCAGTCCAGTAAAACAATAATCAACAATCTCTTCTAACTTTGTGGAAAAATTGTAACTTTTTAAATAAATTATAGAGGAACAAATTTCAGTTGGGAATACTGAAGATCCTCAACCAATCTGAGATACTTAGTGCTCTCCTACCACCCTGAGGGTTCTGGGTAGTTTCAGAAGTACTACTTCCTGACCAGGGCTGTTTCACGGGGTAGATTTCTACTTGGTAGGTCTGTTTTGGCCCTGGTTCTTGCAGTGGAAACAAAAAACCCATAAACAGAAAAATAGGTTCTTGCAGTAGTTCCAGTCATTGCCTGAAAAACTGATATGTATGTGAAGATTAACATCTACAGAGAAACACTGACGTCAGCCCTGGTAATGACTAATTTATGCTCCTGGTGACTCATACTTTTTCCAAAAAAGACAAAAAAAAAAAAACAGAGACGAGAAGCATGTGTCTCTAGTGGGTGTCCACGTCACTGACTCTGAACTTTGTCCCAGAGTCATCATCGTTTTATCTCCTGTTCCTGGCTTTTATCAAACATGCCTTCATCAGCCTCCACCATTATTGCCTTATGTTCACTTCTATCATCTTTTCATCTTCACCCTGTAGCATTGATTTTGAGCTGGACTGAAGCAAAGCTGTAAAATAAAGGAGTGTCTCTGATGTTCTCTGGCAATAATGTTAAATGGCTACCTGAGTAGGTGTCAAAAAAATAAACAAAAAGTTTAGGACTCATTTCTTGATCCTGTTACTGGATTTTTAAGACCTTTACAAACTTTGTGTCTGAGCCTTGAGTTTACGCACCGTTCATGTTGTTGTTGGAAATGCAGGAGCTGTTTCAGCGTCTGTTTGTTGTGTTTATGTCTGATTGCATATGAATCCATATGCTTAAGTATCTAAGCACAACTTTAGAAGTTTGTTTCCTATACATCCCCCTCACTGCACTGACATCTGCCACCCATTGGAACACACGCCATGGTTTTCACATCTTTCTTTGTTTTCTTAACTTCCCTCCATCTCTCCATTTCCCTTCTTTCTAAGACAAGGGCAGCTCGATAACACATCATTTGAAGGGCAGACTCCATCTAGGTAAACACTCTTTTAACACTCTTAGACTCAAATTAATTTAATAATTCTGACAAACGACCTTGCTGAGGCACAATATGGCTTCCTTTTCCAACTGTTTACCTACTTCCACTTTTATAAGACCTATGCAGAAGCTTAAACATAACTACTGTATATTAGGATTCATGAGCCCAGATATATCAGTCACAGCTAAGATATTCCCAGTGAGAGCAAATACAAGTCAGATGACAATGATTAAAAAAAATAACACAGGCGGGGGGGGCGAGATTTTCCACATGTATCTTCATTGTTTGCAAAATAATTCACTGGTAAGCTCTTCACATTCTTTATATGCTGGTGAGCCACTGACATAAGCGTTTTTTAGATATCTTTGGGGGAAAAATAGAAGACGCTAGCTTGCTCAAAATATCTTAAATCATTTTGCTTTTTCAAATTCTGAAAAACTGAAGTTATGCTCGTTTGCAGGTGTCGGTTTCTCGTTTTCAATAAAAACATGTCATTAATTGTCCATATTTAACAGGCAAGATGGTGGGCGAGTTCATCAGTAGCACATTCTTATTTTAGTTCAGCTATTTAAGAAGAAGATGAAGAATGACTGCAAGCCTTAAAACAGCAACTATAGCAAACATTTCTGAATAAATGACTTTTGATTCATATACATCTTTAAAGGAAAACAACCATCAACATCACATCCTGTCACATTAAATAACCAAAGAGATTGTGACATCTACTAGTAAACTGCCAGCTATAACAGTTAAAAGATTTAGATTAAACCATACAAACCTCAACAAGCAGATTTATTGAAGAACATGAGTGCTAAGAGAGATGACTCTTGAGTTGTGCTTAAACAAAAACAACATCTGTCTCTTTGCATTGATATATAAGAAAACCATCATTGGCACATAATGTGAAGAGACAGGACAACTCATTTAAACTCTGTGCAACCTTGCTTCATGTAAAGGCTGATGAGCAATGAATCTACATTTTTGTGCCTGCACAACTTAGTGAATCACTGAACTAAAACTAAAATAAGACAAGACGGATGTGATTCAAGAAATATGAAATCATTTTACTGCCCTTTCGCAGCTCTTGGTTATATACTAAGTTGCCTTTTATTATGTTGTTTAAAACTTAAGGTGGCACAGTGACGCAGTTGGTTAGCATTGTTGCTTTGCAGCAAAAGGTTGCAGGTGAGTCATTCTATGCAGATTCAATAAATGGCTCCCATCTGACCCCCTCTGATTTGTCTACAAAAATTCTATGTGATGGGTAATATTCCCAGTAGGCAATATAAAAAGTTTTCTGATCTCTACTCTGCATACTTTTTACACAAAAAAAATCTCTAAATGGAGCAAAATGAGGCAGTTTGTTAGGCAGTTTTGAACATCACTCAGCAACAGGTCCGCACATTATACGACCATATAGGTCGATTTTGAAAGCTCCAAAAAATACGACCTGTGAGAGCGTTTTCAAACGACCTATTGGAGCATTTTCCGGGATCCACAGAGACTTACTACCAACAACGCATCCGGAATATAGTGTCGTTAACAAAATCGACCAATGCGGTCGTATTTGACGTGAAGTCGGGCTGCACTCAGTGCGTTTCCATGCACATCTAAATTGAGCTACTGGCAGAAATCAAACTAATGGCTTAACTCTTCTGTTAGGTGCACTCACCAACGCTATGGTAGGTGGCGACATGCAACCCTTCGTGTGGCTTTCTTCTAGTTCACGTCACACAAGGAAACACTTGAATGAAGCAAACAGAGTAAAACAATGGACCACAACAACGCTGCAGCACAGTACATTTGTTACATACTATACTGTATACATGATACATGTGATACATGTCAGATGCATACAGAGCCTTGTGGTGATTTCCTGAAGCTCCAGATAGCTCAGCTTCTCAAACTGGCTGTTTACATCGTAAGAAATTCAAATTTACAGAAAAATGAGGCAACATCCCGTCCCAATTTTTTTTATATTGTTAGTACAAATGTGCTCTTTCCATAAAACCAAGTTTCATGTTGATACTTGGTGTCATTTGGCGGAAATATTGCCCTAAACATTGATGTGTTTTTTCTCATTTTTGGACTCTATTATCTCAACATCCATCAAACTCTATTGCCTGATATCATGCAGTGTGAAAGACATGGTTCATGTCAGACTATCTACCAAATTTGAATACAATGAAAACTTGTTTTTTTTTTTTGGACATTTGAAAATCTTTCCAGAATTCACAAGGCAAAAAAAAACAAAGAAAAAACAAGAGGGCCAGCATTATGGTATGAATAAGGTAACAATGCTATTTGTTGGAATACATGGTGGTTAGCACTAGGACTCTACAAGATCTTATGAACCTGGCACAAATAGTTCTGGAGATATTTCCATTTGAACATAGTCACTCAGACAGTGACGTTCAGTGACATGCAAAAGTGCTCAATTTAGAGATTTTTTTGTGTGAAAAATGTGCAGAGTAGAGATCTGCAAATTTGTATATGGCCTATTGGGAATATTACCCATCACACATAGTTATTGCAGACAAATCTGAGGGGGTCAGATGGAGAACTATTTGATGATTCCAGCTGGAGAGACTTAGGTTTAACGCCTTGCAGCAGCCTTTCTGCATGGCGTCGGCTCTAGGTTTTCTCCAGTTTCCTCCTACAATCTTAAAACTTGTATGTATGTTATGTTAGATCATTGGTGACCCTGCTAGGGTGTTCGTCTCTATGTGTGTTGTGATGACCTGGTGACCTGTCCAGGGTGTAACCTCATATATGTTCGGGTAATAAAAAGCACATATATAAACCAATGATAGAATTATAAAGATTAATTTGAATCTCTATAAATCCATGACCTGAAATGAAACATGATTCATAAAGACAGCTGTAACATATTGAAATTTAATTTATAGTAATGTTACTTCACCTTTAGAACAGCCATATTTCTGAACGCTCACAACCCAAACATTATGTAAGAAGAAATTTAATTAGACCTGCTCATGATCAGAAGTTTGTTTACATCTGCAGTGAGCTCCAATTAGTGGCCAGTAAAGTCAGCTGCAACGCTACAGCTTATGGTCAATTGGGACAGCCAAGTAAAACCAACAAGAAAGTAAGTGAAGCAGGAGATTTTTGTTAACTTGTACATCACTGCATCAAGCACGCAAACAAAAAGAGGACAGATGTGTCATATACAGAATGGCCACAAGCTAAAATGGTATAGCTGACTGAAGACTGCTTGTGAAGAATTTTTTCTTTTTCTTTTCTTTCTTTTTTAAGCCATGACATGATTTCCATGACAAATTATGACAGACACCACACCTCTTCACACCAGGAGACACGCAATGGTGAAAGAGGGAGATCGTTGAAAACTTCAAAGTGAGTCAGGATTTTAGAGCTCAGAGTTTCATCTCCTCTAGTCTTCTTGCAATTTGTAAGTCAATGTGGTGTGTGTGTGTATGTGTGCATAATTATTCCTCAATATATCTGTGAAGAAAGATTAAACCAACACTGCAGATTGTGCAGGTATCTAACAGACTCCAGTGTTTCTTGAAAGTAAGACTTTTAAGAATTGTTTATATGTTTGTGTTAATAAGGCTTCAACATATTTACTGTTTTATGGGATGAAGATAAAAAGAAATATTTATTATCAAAGTTTATATCATTAGGATAATGATAATTGCATGGCAGAAAGAGGTAGAATTATGATCCTTCCCTTCTGAATGTTTTGTGCATCCATAAGTGCAACTGAACAGGTCGGTGCTGTACATTACTCTGGAGCAACTTGTAGATTTCTTCACATGTACTCACTTCAGACCATTTCACAACATTACTGTTTAGGGTCAATGCATTGACTTAGACGTTATAAACATTAACTTCATTCTTCTTCACCTCGTGTAACTTTATGGTGACAGTCTTGCTGCATAACCCAGTTTCAAAAGACAGTGGGTCAGATACAAGGTACATCAGGTTCTTCTCATCAGAACTTGATGTTATAAGCAAGGATTCTTCCATAAACGATGGCAAACACTCTGTGGACCATTTCCTACTGCCTCATGCAGCCTTAAAGTAACACAGTACAACAGCTTGTTAAAGGTGTTCCAGTCCCTTCTGTCTGGTGGGTCAGCTCATGGAACTGAATCCGGTACTGGCAGTATAGGTTCTGCCTCTGGATCTATTTATGTACCAACCAGCATAGATTATCTTCTCTCCAGGTCCTCAAAAGCAGCAGCTATAGCTGCTAGATCTTCTCCATCCTGAAGCCGCAGCTGTAGAAGGTGCAGCGGGAGTCTCTCTGCATTATTGTCGTCTTGAAATATAGAAGCTTTTGCACAGATTTCCAAGCAGATGTGACGATCGACACACAGAATTTTGGAGATGCTAGACCTCCACCATGTATATTCCCAAACAAAATGTACCAACAGGCAGACGCTCTTCACAACAACAACTTGAAATTGTAGTGAGTTGCACATCGAGGGTTATTTGCATATCTTACAACAAAAAACTGTCGTCAGTTCCAACACACCCATGTGAAGAGAGCAAGAACTCTGCTGTCTGCGTACAGCTGAAAATCATCTCATACTCTCAAGGATTCATCAAGTTATTGATGCCACAACAGTAACAACTACCTGTAGGAAACAGTGTCCACCTCCACGAACATTCACAAACTCCGTGTCGTAAGAAATGAGAGATTCGTACGGCCTCATTGTTCGTATGGGTCATTGTGACCGAGGTTTAAATAAAGATCATGAGAGAAGCCTTTAGGTATATTTTACTTTGTGCCCTTTGAGTTTAAAACGATGGCTAAAAAACTATGTGAATCTTTGGAAGGCTAATTTAGACTAATGACCAATTAACATTTTTGGTCTGTGTGTGGGGAGGGGACTGGAAAAAAAACCCAACAAAACACAAACACGTTTGTTAAAATTCTTGCACCTTTGATAAAAGTTCGTATCTTCCCACTAAGTACTTATCCTTCAGCTTCCTCATCCAAAATCTTCCTTTTCTATACTTTTAGAAACAGTTGAGGCCATCAGATTAAAAGCAGATCTGATGATACGTATATCTGGTCAAATATATGGATGTACTGTATATATATATATATATTTGTGTGTGTATAAAAGTATGCATTTGTACAGGCTGTAGTTCAGTTTGTTTGAGCTACATATAAAACAGACAAGTGAATTCAGGTGAGTTCAGACACCATCTCTCACCTCACTCCCTTCCCTTTTTGCTTCATTTAACGTTCCACACGCTTCTCTTCGATTCCTCCTCCTCCACAAGGTTCCACCTCCTCCTGCTGCTGCTCCTGCACCTACGCCTGCCGCCCTGCACTCTCACCCACAGCCTCTCCTGTGCATCTCCTCTTTCACTCACATGCTGTCACTTAGCATTGCAGCCCGTGATGGAGCATCCCATCCACAGCTCTCCACGCATGCAGCACTTTTATTCATTCATTTCAATCCATCAGTCTCTCAAGGTTTCTCTTCTTGTATTATTTACATCAGCTTTTATGAAGATGATGACAAAGGGTGGGCCTAAAGAAATACTGAATCATGCACAACGTAGATACAAAAACACTTACAAGTAAGAATGGTTTTGTACTTCCAGTGTCGTGGTTACAGATGCTGATTGCTAACATACATCCAGAGACCAAGTTAATCTTTCTTCTGTTTCAGCTGTACAGAACAAATTTCTGCAGGTCAGGACCTGCTTTTCCTTTAGTCTATTGATGAGATCAACAATCATTCTACCTCTCTTCTTTTTTCTCCCTTGCCCTTTCTTGGGGTGACATCACCTTCTTGTATTAAAAGTGACACTCTCGTTAATTCACATTCAGTCTGCCACTGCATCTCCTGAACGCACCAATCCAGGTACATAGACCTGAGTCAGGGGAGCTCATGAATAACTAATAGGAAAGACACAACAACGCTCTGATTCACAGAAAATGATCTTTACACCATCAGCTTCACTAGTGGCTACCAGTGGGGAGAGACGAAGGAGATTGATTGAACATAAAGAGCGAGAGAGTAAAGCAATATGTGCCTGGGAGAAAGAGTCAATGAGTGAGAGAGTGTGTGCGTGTGCGTGAAAGCAAAACAATCTTTGGATGTATAAGAGAAAGAGAAGAGAAATGAAAGATATTATAAGAAGTTATTGGAAACCAAAAGCAAAAAGTAATTTCACACACAACTCATCTGCCTGTCTCTCTGAAAAGCTTATTGGCATGCATGATAACAAACGTGATAAACGAACACATAAAAATAACAGTGCATGTGCTCTGTGGTTTGAGTTTAATGCAAATAAAATCTGGCTGGTAAGGAAAAGATGGGACTTTAACAATTGGGGCCATGATAATAATGGAACCTGCACAAGTCTAAGTTTATGTAAACCTTGAAGGAGTTTATAAAAAACACATCAGAGTTGTTGAAGTTGTCTTTCACTCTAGCTCAGAAATGATTCAATGCTTTTGTAGATTATTTTAAAATGACTTAAATGGGCCACTGGGATGATGGTAGCAGGGGGTGGGGGGGTGGAGGGCAGAGTTGCAAATGCCCCATTCCAATGTTTCCAATGTCTGTCTGATGGATGAAATTAACAAAACATGCTGTTTTATTTTTTTGTCTTTTATTTGTTTATGTTTTGTTATTTAACATTTTATGATTCCTCTCTGGATCTTTTCATTCAGGCAGAGAGGTGGAAGCTCACCATGTAACCTGAGTGTCCTTGCTGTTTTGTTGTCAGAGCTGGACCGAGAAATGATGATTAAAGTGATAATAAAATATTAGAAATGCATCTGCTTCCCTTCTTTTACTGGACTTTGTTCACTCTGTCTGTGAGCAGAGGAGTGGGGGGCCACTACGGGGTCTAATGGAGCCTGGTGATATCATGTTGACCAGCAGGCAACAAGTTCCTCTGCAACCTGGGTGTCCATAAGGTGAGTGCTGTTCCCCTCCTCCCAGGTGCTGATTGATCTCCTGTCATCTGAAAGAGGATGTTGCATTATGGAATCCCCTGGCCCAAAGAAACACAGTTTTGTTTCATTATATCTACATATTATGTATCTCAAATTACAAATAAATTATATTATAAATGGTATGTATTTAGGTTGATTTATCTGCAAAGATCTGTAGGAACTGGACCACTTCCAGTAAACAAAAAAAAAAAAATGATCACAACATTTCATTTGATTTTATAAGTCATGTGACTGACATGATGACACATCTAGTTCTGACACCACTTTATGAACAAAAAAGAAAAAAAAGGAGTTAAACTGTGAAAGAACACTTTGATTTAAACTCTCATCAACTGAAAACAAAAAGAAACTAGAGCTGTAAATCCCAGTGATGCTCATAAACACTGAGTGAAAAATCACTAGTCACACTGTAAACCGGTTCCATACAGTGTATGTGAGGGAGATGGGAATAAACCCAAGATGTTTATGCAGGAGAGGCAACAGGCACTGTGTTACATAGTGTAACAACAGCTCTTATTACTAGGAGCCTCTTTGCATACAAACTCCAAATATCACTTTGATAAAGTCTGGGCCTAATTAATCAAGCTAATCAGCAGGAGGCCTGGCAGCAAGTCCTCGCTGCTCTGCAGTCTCACACTAACACTGGGGCTCTGCAGCAATCCACTTACTGAGGAGAGATCCTACAGCTCAGGAGCTTTTCTTAGATTTCTGCTCTACAATAAATTAAGGGAAATAATGAGCAGGAAAAACAGTCTTTTTCTCATCGACATCACGTGTTGAGAATTTTGTTTACCTAGTATGAGACTTTGTACGAGAGAATACGCGGGTCTCTACAAAAGTAATGCATGACTGACTTTTAATATATTTTTAATACATTTTTTGGACACATTTATTCATGCCTTTTCGTGCTACTTAGAATAAACACAGTGATCCACAACCAAACTAAACAAACAAGTGGTCATTTTTTTAAGTAAGAAAGATTAGCTTTATTGTGAAATGCATCATGATTATAAAACCTGTTTCAGAGCCCCATTTATACTCATCCACCGTGTTAGCTACAGTGTTGATTATTAAAAAGTCAAAACAGTCCATTAAGCTGCTACATTGTGCTCAAAAGTCAAGTGAATTATAAATGATTATTTTACAAAATAAAATCAAGGCAGAATGGAAGAGACTGGTGAGAAAGTAGAGCAAACTAAAAGTCCTAACGGAGACACTAATATCAATCACGTATAAAAAAAACGTGCTGGTGAAGGTAAGAACAATCAAGGTGCTGTTCCAAAATGTGTTTTTAAGGTAACTACTGTGTTTTTTTTATCAATGTAAGACAGAAGACTCTTAAATTTTCAACATATTTCACATTAGTTACGTGTGTCACGTTGTTTCCTCTCTGCTGTCTGTTTCACCATGTGTTTGTGTAGCAGCAGGAAAGAGGCAGGCGAGTTGACAGAAACATATGGTGACATCTTATTATGTAGCCACTGTGCTATTATAGGTTTATAATTAGTGTTAATCTGCCTGAAATCAAAGATGGTTAGAAGGCAAATCTGAACATCAAAAAACAAAAGGATCCAAATAAAATGGCTGAACCTGCAAACCCTTTTGACTTCTAAGTTTAAAAAACAAATTACTTACTGAACAGCCCCTTTGCAGCAAAAAAAAGTCAATACAAAAGTTTTTCCAACAAAAAGCAACTGAACTTCTTTTTCTGTCTGTTGAAAATGTTCCACCTTTCATCTAAAAAAGAAAAGTGAAACATTTTCAAGTCCAATTGCCTTTTGTTGGAAAAACCTTTTGGATTGACATGTCCTGGACAACCTAGAAGCTACACAGACTCAAAAAGTCAACAATATTTATTCAAATTAACTCAAATAGTCTGATAGCTGCGATTTAAAAAGTGTTTTGAATTATATTTGCTTCATCTCTGGGAGGACAAGCGCAACAAAAAGGCCTGTCATAACGACACTTTGCCTGAAACTGTTTTCATAAAGTCCTACTTAAAGTCATACAGACATAAAGTCTTACAATAAAAAAAGATGATTAAAATGATTAAAGCATCTTCCATTGAGCTCTGAAAAGACATAATGTGTACTAATGATATAAACCATTATTATATCACCTTTAAATCTGACTCCCAAGCTCAGAAGCTTTAGTTGCTACCATGGTAACATGTCTAATTTGCTGTTTGAAATGCTTTGAGGGTTTCTCATTATATTAACAATAGTAACAAGGCCTTTTGTCTTCTATAAGCCAGAACTTGTGTTTAAAACAATGACATATATACAGTCAAGTTGCTGCTAAAGTCAAATGCCTGGAACATCATTTTTAGTGAGAGTCAATTTCAAAATCACACAAATCATATTAGTGCGTTAGGATTGCAAATATCTGCCAAAACATCAAGTAACTGACCTCACATTCAAACTGAAATTCATTAAAACAGGTAGTTTAAGTACACATGATTGAAGTGATATGGGCATGGTGTCATGTGTAAAATCGAAGTGAAATGAGAGACATTTTCTGATAAAATCTGAAAGCAACACATCCTGGTGTAACCTTGGACCGTACAATTCCTTTTCAATCTGCTGAAAGATTTCATGTATTCTTCTCTGTACATGACTGTGACTTTTTTCTAAATGTAGAGGTCAAACATGACCTCAGAAAATCAAAGCCAAAATACCATTAGAGATGTGAAACGAAAACACATATGCAGCAAAGTCATGGAGTCATAACGCCTGTGACTAAAAAGGCCTGATGTGGAGTCAGACCACTGATGCACTGCTTAAACTTTTCACAAACCCTCCTGTCTCCTGGGATCTCTTCAGCACACGCTGGCACGCGCAGCAGGGATGTTGCAATCACTCTGGCTGTGCAGCAGCTAAAGGCATCGCTACGGTGACAGGGACAACATTTTCATTCTGCACAAGACGAGCACAAATTCAACGCCTCCAAAAACGATTTATTTTCCCTTTGCAAGATTCACAAAAATGCAATTCCCCCTTTTTTTTATTATTCACATAGAAATTGCCTTAAAAAGACAAGTTAATGAGAGACAAAGGTTTTAGATGCATTTTTCATCTAAGGTCCGTGACTCTGCAGTTTGACAGTAGCATTTATAAAAAGAGGACTATCTGCACGACAGGCTTCTGTCATTAATTCACCACAGACAATATTTGGCACTTTGTACTAATCTGTGTAAATGCATGAAGACTGCAAACACAGCAATCGAAGCTGGAGCTGACACACAAAGCGGACATGCAGTCATAATTATTCTAAGGTTATAGGCATCAGGATTGTCCCAAATGATTCAACTCGACTTTTCTTGCACTCCTATTGGACTTTCATGTTGTTTTGGTGGAGTTTTGCCCCCTGCCTTCAACTCATTTCCCTTCTATCTTTACGAGATATCTTTGTATTTCTTTCTGCACAGCTCTCTTGAAGCTCCGCGTCTGACACAGCATGATTATGATTTCTGTGTTTTTTAGCCATTTTGTTTTGGAATTTTAGCCGTGTTTGGGATCATCGTCCTGTTGCATGACCCAGCTTCAGCTGCTGAGCAGATGGCCTGACATTTGACTCAAATTCTTTGGTTTTCAGAGGAGTTCATGGTCAAATCAATGGCTACAAGATAGTCAAGTCCCGTGGCTGCAAAACAAACTCTTCATCCTTTGACGACCAACTGTGTTTAACAGCTGGTATGGAGTGTTTTGTGTTGATGTTTGTTTTTCTGTACATTGTTAAATTGTACTGTCATGAACTTTAAAATTGAACAGGCTTTCTGAGGTCTGTCGAGCCTGAGGTGTAGCGCTTGCTCTAAGCATCGCTGACCTCTGGGTAAACTTGAAGGAACAGTCTCTCCTGAGAAGATTTGCAGATGCTGTCAGTGTTGTGAATAATCTTTTTCGATGTAGAATGATAGACTTCAAATGGTTTGAAAATGGTCTTATAATCCCGTCAGACTGATGGACAGCAACAGCTGCTTAAAGATAAGTGTCGAAGTGCCATGTTAACACACGTGAACACTTCATAGAAGAAGGTGTCGTTTCTTTTTACTATGACTCCATCTGACCTAATTTAACAGCAACTTTTTGGGTTCCACATTTGATAAGATGCCACCAGAACATATGCTCAGATGTTGCTGAATCTCTTCCTTGCGTCTGAATAAGCTAAAATAAATAATGAAAAGATGCAGACAGTAAAAAAAAAAACTAATCAATTCTGAGAAATAAATTATTTGCATTCCATTTTCAAATGGGAGCTCAGGAGCCAGAAGGTACTTCAGTTTTTTTTTCTAATTTCTAAGTTAACTACATTAGTGTTTTGATGTTTCTTGATGAGACTAACAGAAGATGTTCATCCCTAAATCACAACGTCTAAGAGAATCAGTGAATCTTAGATGAAAATAGTTTCTATTCACTTTCAAAAGCTGCTAAAAAGAAATAAATATCTGACCGTTTTTATTGAATGCTTTGAAACCAATAAGCTTGGCAGTGTAATTTTACCAGAGGGTGACTACATTCTTTGTTATTTTAATCCAGAAGGTGTAAAATTTATAAGCGGAAACAGACTTCAAATTAAATAAATGGCAACAAATACTGTTGCAGACATCAAAAATATAAACAAAATAAAATACAATTTGAGACATTTGCCAAATATTTTCTCAGAAAACACTGTTCAAGTCTGAGTTTAGTTTGTACTGGCACAAACCTGAACAAGCTGGTTAGTGGTGCCATTTTAATCTTTTCTTGTAAGTGTTTTATTGTCTTGTTCTTTTACTTTGCTTTGGCCAATATAGTGAGTCAAAAATGCTTTCTCTCCTGCTGTCTCTGTAACCATCCATCCATTTTTCAGATGTCAAGAGAAGAAGTGTTATTGACAGAAAATTTCATTACAGCTGGATGACCACTGGTGGTGAAACAATTCTAGGAAAAAACTAAAATTCTGTTTGATATGGTGTCAAAATGATCATGCCATGAATAATAAAGATATTTTATTTAATTTATTTAAATGATAATATCATGGAGTGTTTTTTTTTTTCTTTAAAGAGGCCATTTCATACACATTTCAGGACTTTGTGGTTATTTCTTAAGTATTAACCAGTAATATGAAACATTTTATATCTAAAAAATGTCAGGAAACACTGATTAACAGACCTTTCAATCTGTCTGCATTAAAATTCGGGTGGTTCCGGCTCCTTCTGTCAGGCTGCTTCGTCAGCAGCTCGTTCATATTCATTGTTCGAATTTGCTGGACTCTGATTGGCTAACAAACTATGAGAGCAAAGAATACTGTTTCCTGCCCCGCTTTGCATGGCAACGTCAGACGTCGTGTCTTTCTGTTTGCTACGTTATGCTACAGCTTTTAGCCAGCAGCATGCTAGGTGGGGTTTCAACTGCGGGAGCTGATGAATACTAACGAACAAAGGAGTTGTGATGAAACAGATACAGGCCGTTTGGACTCGGGAGAACTCTGGTGTTATCACCACCGGCGTAGTTTGAGAGATAAAAACTGAAAGAGAAGTTGTTGACCTGTTTTCACACCCACTATGAAGGTAGTGGGTGTGAAGTAGGTGTGAGGCAACCGTGCACATGTACAAGCTTAAATTCTTGTTGCATCTTGTGGTCATATTATTAATTTGCATTAATAAAATCGATATTAATCATAATCAATCAAAATTGAGAAATCGTGTTGCATGTTTATATTTACCTCCGCCATCAAAATCATCAACTCAGAATGTTTTAACATCTGTTGTAAATGATGGTTGTGAAGGTGAAACCAGAGTAACTGGATCAGTGTCATTGTTTTAACATCATACAGATACAGAGATTCAATAGAGTCACATCATGTCGAACTAAATCCGTCATTTATCTTAGTACTTGTCCTTGTAATAAATCTTACGTGAGGAAAACAAGCAGAGCATTAAAAACACAGAAGTACTATTAGATGTAAGAAGATGAATTATCCAGTCACAGCACACTTTGTTGAAATGAATCGTTCCATCTCTGGGACTGAGAATGTTTCCTCTCCTCTCAGAGGAGCCAACTCAGATGGTTTACTTTCAAGAAGAGACGACTATTGTAATATAAAAACACTCTCACCCCGCGGCCTTAATGTAGATTTTGATTTGAAATGTTTCTACCATTAAGCCTGACATTTCAAAGTGTATTATTATATGTTAGAGCCGCCCCACAACACAAATAGACTCTGACCTGTTGTTTTCATTATTCCTAACGCTTATTAAGTCTTCAAGATAAGAACTCACCTTAACTAACCATTAGAGTATTATTTTATTTCTTTATTTTCTGATTTACTGTATATTTACTAAATCTGAAGTAGCAATGGGGAGCGAGCTCTGATAACCAGATGTGTAAACTAAGGATTTGAGTTTAAAGGGTCTTCATTTATTCAAGGTTTTTAACCTTTTCTAGGTTTTATAATGCTCTTTAGAATGTATTTTTCATTCAAGTGTTCACAACCGTACACACACGAGCATTCACACGCTGTCATTAGAAACAACTGGTGGTTTGATGTCTTTCCCGAGGGGCAGTTTGAAATGTGGGCACACGAATGAGCCATCAACCCTGTGATTTGTCCACCAACCTGCTCTACCATCCAAAAATCACTTACTAATGCCCGATGAACTGTAAGCAGAGGCCACCCATGTGCTCACAGTATGTAAGTACAAGGGAGTAAATTTTACCTTTTGACTGCACACATGCATTCAAAAGAAACTAACCATAAAACTGCACGAGTTCTTCTCCAGAGTTATTTGTTTTAGCTGCAATTTTGTTTCTTAAATAATATGTTTACGACAGATAGATTCTGGCACAAACATATTGTCAAGGAAGCAGATAAAGTGTAAAATCACCAGAACTTGACACCACTAAAAACAAATAAAAAGTTATGAACAATCGTAGTTCTCATTATGCAGCTGTAGGTAGCAGGTCTGTGGTTGCTGTAGCATGAGAGGGCCAACGCTGCGCTGACCTCCACTCAGCAGCTCCCTGAGCAGCAATATCCAACGGCCGTCCCTCGGGACTGCCCAGCAGAGACAGGTAATAAGCTACAATCTTACTGTGAATGCTGAAGTAGAGGCAAGACAGAGACAGATGGCATAGAAGAAATACATCTTGCAAACACACTCATCCATGCAACAAACAGAAACACACACAGATACACTTAGATACCTCCAGAACAAACACACAGGAACACTTTGTAAAAACTGTACTGGGAGGATGTGTTACCTAATTGGAACATTTACCATTGTTACACTGAATTACAGTATTGTCCCTGACTGTATAGTCTGTATAATGTTACTCTGTGTGTGTATGTGTGTGTTGGTATTTCCACACATCTTCATGAACAACATCAGTTAATAAAAAATAAACTTCTCAGTTCTATTATATGACTCTTCATTTTGACCTTTCAGACTGTTTTCAATCAGGTTGTCACAATCCTGACTGCTTGACAGACACAGGCACTTATCAGTGTCTTTCTCCCTTTTGCATACACACACACACACACACACACACACACAGGCCAACTGACAGGCTCTGTCCTCAGCTGAAAGGGTTTTATATCAGCTCCGACATCCAGCCGCCCACACCCACCATCCGTCCCCCTCTGACCCTGTAATCATACCATGATGAGAGATGAGACCGTCTGCTCTGTGACAGCTTCACACATACATTAACACTCTTTCACACACACACACAATGCATAGACATCACGAAAGCAGACACTGTCATTGTGTGATTGTAGAATGATAAAGGAGGGGGGAAAGTTTCACTTAATATGTGCCTGTGTCATATGTAAGTGTGTGTGTGAATCATAAGAAAACAATTGAGGGTGTGGGTGTGTGTGAGTGTTTGTGTGTGTGGCAGCCTCTTATCTAAAGGCTTTGTAAAACTCTTGTTCATCATAACTGATGTTCTAGCCTGAGGGCTTAGCAGCATAAAGCAATTTCCCTCTCGTTACACCAGGCGTATATTAACCCCCAGTAACCGTCAAACATACAAATACTGACTTGGAGATGCTCACACACACACATACATACACATGCATGCACACACACACACAGCTTTCTTGCAATTTATCTATCATGTCAAGTATATCAGAGGCTATTCTCTTGAGTAGGTTCTTTATAATGTGGTTATGTACTTCCTTATCAGTGTGCTGTGTCACAGTCGATTCTGTTAAGAATTTATTTGAACAGTTTTTGAATGTAGAGTCAGACATGAGATAGTTAAAGGCAGTTTAACTAGTTTAAAGCTTTAAAACAGTCAGATAATGGCATTAAAATCTGATCTGTTTATTGGATCTTTTATTACAAAATATTGTCACAATAACAAAACTGGCACATGTTAACTGTAGTACCTAGATCCTCCTCCAGAGAGCAGGAAACATGTAAGGTAAGTTTTTGTTTGAGGAAAAAAGTAGAGATCTTAACTTAGAATCATCACATGGGAACTGAGGACTTGAGGGATGTATGAGATCTGAGACAAAGAATGGTTCGTGACACTGAGCTCTTTGAGAAGATGTGGGGACAAGACATTAAGACACAAAACCAGTCTTCATGATGAACAAAAGTTTAAAGACAACAAGCAGAAATCCTCTTTAAATCCAAATCATGACTTTGAGTCTAATCCAAAAACAGGCAATGAAATCTAAACTTATAAATCCTTGATAAGAAGAAGAAGAAGGCAGAGACACTGGACAGAAACAGGTTGGTAACTTGGCACATAAAACAAAGCTGACATCCAGTGGAGCAGGTAAAACACAGTTCAGTGGACAGAAACGGGTTGAAAACTTGGCACCAGACACTTGAACTTGGAACCAAAAATGGAAAGCTGAGACACAAGTGGTAACAGGGTGAGATGTTTAAACAATTTGTGACAGGTAACAGCAATTAGGGCAATCAGGTGAAAAGGCCTGTCAGGTGAAAATTATCCAAAAAAAGGAAGCATTAATAATATTAATAATAATAAGAAGAAGAATAGCAGCAATTGTAAGGAATATTAATTTCAAAAGCATTTAAAAAAGTGGAACACTTATTTCTTAATGACTTTAAATGCAATTTAAATGTATAAAACAGCTCCTTCGGCACAAACAGAGTCTAACAGACACCAATTTACTTTTCAGACGTTTCTTTTTAATGGACAAATAAAAACAATTGTTAAGGAATTACACCATTAATTTCAATTCTACCTTTGCAATTTAATCATTTCAGCGACTATGAAAAGTTACAGAGCCACAAAAAGGTGGCTGCATTTGGATAAAAGTCCTGTAGAACAACATTTAAAATACAACAAAAATACATTATGAAGACACATTCACATAAATGTGTTTCATTTATGAAATTGATGTGATGTTGTACTAAGAAACTAAATGCTGTTTAATCAATTGTATCAAAGACAAATAAAAAACCAATGATTTTCAGGCAATAATAATGCTACAAAAAATATATTAGCAACATAATTTATTTCTAACTGCTACGATTTTAAAGTGTCAGGTATTTTTAAAGGTCGGTCTGTTTTTCCATCTGCAGGCTTCAAATGTTTACCTGAAGTGTACAGTTCTATATAACAGAAAACCATTTTCAGTTATCTTGCATCATCTGTCTCTAAATCTAGAGCATTGCGCAGTATCCTTCTCTAAGAATGTTTTGAATTAGCCAGTAAGCAGATATTCTTTTAGGCTTTTAGCTGATTTTGGTGGATTGGTGAAGTGGTTGCTAGTATCTAAGTCTGGTTCCACTGAGTTCACTGCATGTATAACCGAGGATGTCTGCTAAGTCTTTTAACCATTGTCTTTTTTTGTTTAGCTTCTTTTATTACTCTTTTCTTTTATTACTCTATTCTTTTATTATTATAGAAATATTATTTGGGATTTAAACCTGCCATAATAAAAGGGAGTGAATATGTTGGAAAGAAGAAGAAATGAAATGCTATACAAAAAAGAAAGACAAGAATGGAGGGAGGAGAGGAGAGTTGTCCAAATGAAACCCAGTAAGAATTAATCAAGGGAAAACCTGCAGGAAGTATAAATACAGTAAACTGCTCTGCAACAATGAAGAAGAGAAGATGAAAAGTGCAGTGAAAAATACATAGTGAAATCAATGGGGGGGGGCAACAGAAAAATACCTGGCCACAGCTCTACCATCACACAGCATGTTTCTAAGATAATGCAGCTACAGTCAGTAAATAGTAAAAAAATATACAGTGTGAGAATTAAGATTATTTAGACTAGAAGCCATTTATGTAAAATCAGAATATTTTGGCGTTGATGCAGATTCTGATTTGAGAACTAATTTCTAGGATGTTTAAACTTCTAACACTTTTTCAATGTTAAAACAATCTATATATCATAAAAAGAAAAACTTACAGGTTTTGTCAAAGTTACAGTGGGGTCAATAATTATTTGAGGAGCCAGAACTCTTTAAGGATTGACAGGGGTTCGAATACTTATTTCACGCAATGAAATGCAAAACATTTTCTATCTTTTATTTAAAGTTATTTTTTCAATTTTCCTTTTGATGTGCTATCTGTCACTGTTAAAATAAACCTACCATTAAAGGTGTACTGTTCTGAGACTTCTCATTTCTTTGTCATTGGAAAAACTTACAAAATCAGCGAGGGGTCAAATAATTCTTTCCCCCACTGTATATGTCCAAAGTATTGGGATAATTGCCTTTACATGAAGTTTAATGACATCTCATTCCTAATCCATAAGATTTAATATTGAGTTGGCACACCCTTTGCAGCTGGAACAGCTTCAACTATTTTGGGAAGAATTTTGACAATTTTTTCAGAGGCATATTTTTGAGGTCAGACACTTATGTGGGACTTACAGTATGTCTTCACTTTAATTCATCCCAAAGGTTTTCTGTTGGGTTGAGGTCACGACTCTAAGTGTGAGAGTCAAATTCCTCCATGCCAAACTTGTTCATCCATGTCTTTATAGACCTTGTTTTGTGTGCTGGTACTCAGTCATGTTGGACCAGTAAGGGGTCCTCCCCAAACTGTTCCCAAAAAGTTGGGAGAATTAAATTGTCTAAAATGTCTTGGTATGCTGAAGTATTAAGGTTCACTGGACTGAAACCCTAAGGCTGAGGGGGTCGAGCCCAAAACTTAAAAAAAATAATCTCACACCACTATTACACTTCCACTAAACTACACAATGTGGTCAGACAAGTGAGGCTGAAAGTCCTGCCTGCTCACCTGCACAAAAGCATAATGTTTTATAAGCATCTAAGAAATATTAAAGCTGGAGTGCGTAACTTCTGTAACTTCTATCGCCCCTAGCGGAATTTTTGCGTCATTACAACAATAAAGCTGGCGCTTCCATATGACGTAAGCCCAGCTGCCACCGCTTTATCTCTGCCGTTGTTATTCCAACCGGTATCTGTCTTAATCAAGCTTCAAATTCAGTCTGTTTACTTTACCTGGCTCTATATTTGTTTCAATAAATATCATTTCATTGTTGAAAAAATCAAGAGAAACCAGTAAAATATAAAAATACTGGTAAAAAAACCTTCAGAGTTCAGGTTGGATTGTTTACAGGTTTGATTGTTCACTTTAATCTACATTTAACAGTTTGGTGTTGAAATTTATTAGTCAGCTGTTGGGGCCACAATGATCTATTTGTCTTATTCAGTGAATTTTTTCAGTTTTGACACGATGCAGAATCCTGCAATCAGCTACACTGATCTGACTGACTGAAAAACCGTTACACTGGCAAACTGACAGACACAAACTGACAGACACAAACTGACACAGATAGAGACAGAATCAGCTGATCAGCTGGAACTTCGGCGCTCTGGGTTTCATCTGGTGCGCATTTTATATTTTGACAGTGTGTGCGGACCTGCGGACCACTTATGTGCACCCCTGAACATCAGCCAGATCTCTTCTCTCCACCGAGGAAAAGCGACGCCGATACAAATTCGCGTTTGCCTTCTCCTTCGGTCACTTTCCTTCTTAGCCAATAGTCCCTCTGCCGAACGTCCAGGAATTNGCAACAGAAAAATACCTGGCCACAGCTCTACCATCACACAGCATGTTTCTAAGATAATGCAGCTACAGTCAGTAAATATTATTAAGACAATTAAGATTATTTAGACTAGAAGCCATTTATGTAAAATCAGAATATTTTGACGTTGATGCAGATTCTGATTTGAGAACTAATTTTTTAGGATGTTTAAACTTCTAACACTTTTTCAATGTTAAAACAATCTATATATCATAAAAAGGCATATTTTTTAGGTCAGACACTTATGTGGGACTTACAGTATGTCTTCACTTTAATTCATCCCAAAGGTTTTCTGTTGGGCTGAGGTCACGACTCTAAGTGTGAGAGTCAAATTCCTCCATGCCAAACTTGTTCATCCATGTCTTTATAGACCTTTTTTTGTGTGCTGGTACTCAGTCATGTTGGACCAGTAAGGGGTCGTCCCCAAACTGTTCCCAAAAAGTTGGGAGAATTAAATTGTCTAAAATGTCTTGGTATGCTGAAGTATTAAGGTTCACTGGACTGAAACCCTAAGGCTGAGGGGGTCGAGCCCAAAACTTAAAAAAAATAACCTCACACCACTATTACACTTCCACTAAACTACACAATGTGGTCAGACAAGTGCTGTTTGACTGCTGACCTCCAAACCCAAACTTGTTTATCTGACTGACAGCCAGATGTATAAACAGATGGATAACAAGTTTCTCTTAACTTTCACTGTAAAAGTGAGGTCATAACCTATTTATGGGCTTTGCCTTGCTTTACTTTTGAAGTTCACGTCTGTGCACTACGGACGTGAGGCTGAAAGTCCTGCCTGCTCACCTGCACAAAAGCATAATGTTTTATAAGCATCTAAGAAATATTAACAACTAAAAACAATAGAAAAATTCTTATTTGAACAAACAGCAGCAAGTCAAGAACTATGAGAGCCAATGGTGAATTTAAACCTGGGAAAATATATCCGCAAAAGAATGCAATGTTCCTTTTTGTTTTGAATTTTGCACAAGCGCCAGAAACCACAACAACAGCTGAACTGAGCTTGTCACTATTAATTAGCTGTCTACAGACCTTAATTACTGTGAAAAAAGTGTAAAAAATATCAAGTAAAAGTATTTCATGTTGAAGTTAATGCCACCCACTGGCCCAACCTGGACATTTCAACATTTCCTCATGAACTACTGCTTCTTGTTCAGATGGAAACACCCTTAAACACAGGTAAACATATTTGGTTTCATTGTTGGGGTGTTGAACAAGGAGTAAAGGATGTTTTTCAGTCAGAATCTGTGAGTCGGTTATTTTCCAAGACTTCATCAATCCTTTACTCAAGAGAAGAAAACAGTGAGAGATAATATTATGAATTATTATGATAGAAAGATGAGGCAAGACGCTGACTTCTGGCTACAAGTGATTCTATGCTTGTTCTCTGCTGCTGTCATGTAAGAACTAGACTATCATCTTCCATCTGTCTGTGACTTCTGGCACACCCTCCTCCTGCATCTGCACACACTCTAACTCCCGAACATGTTCCTCCTACCAGCCAACCATCTGGGGTCGGTGACAAAACACACCTTAAAAGATCAACAGCAGCACTCTCTATTGGAGCTTTTTATTCAAGAAACACTGTGACCTTTTCCTCGTTTAGTTCCCCATTACTCCCCCTTTTCTCCCCTCATCTGATCCATTCATCATCCTGACAAGCAGTGTGTTTTAACTTGCGTTGGTGTCACTGGAGCTCCCTATTTGAGTGAAAGTAGATAATAAAAAAGGTGGGAAAGAAGATGGAAAAGAAACAAGAAATAAGAAACAGTGTCAGCATTAAGTGGTCTTACAACACGTACAAACATTTATAGAAGTGTAAACCTTAAATACCAGATTTAAATGTGTTATCCTTTGGTTTTTTTAATCTTAGTTTAACACAAATGCGTATTTTCTGACTTTAGATGTTGGCTTAATGTCTTCTGTAAGATGTCAACAAGATGTTGTGTAGTTGCTTTTTATCGTTCTCCCATTAAATTCTCTGTAGTAAATTATTTTTGGCTGAAATGTCTGAAAAATGGTGGCAGCCATGTGTTAATATCATTACCACATAAATGTCAGGTCCTCTGCACAACTAAATGTGTGAAATCTGCCTTTTTATGTATTTGTTTGTGCTGCCTGCTGTGCATATTCATGCATATTGTGAAAATCCTCATTTTCACCTGCTCCTTTGTGACTCATCAAACACTGCACTACTGTCCTTCTGCAACTGGTGTGTGTGTTTTCTGAGTGTGTGCGTTGCACTCTGCAAGGGTGTGAAGATTCCAATTTGCTATTATATCTGACAGCACCTCCCTAATTCCCAAAGAAGGCAGAGTAGTGGGTAGGAGGGAATTACTACAGTTACATACCCGCCAAGCTGATTACCTATCGACTGGTCGAAAACCCCACAAAGTTTCACTATTTCAGTGTGTGTGTGTGTCTGTGTGTGTATTGCATCTATAGAAACACCTTGATAATGCAGAAATATCTAAGACAGTCCCATGTTTCCTTTCCTAAAATATTTCTTTTCATTCTGCATCTATAGGCTAAAACTGTATTTATATGCACTAACAGGAGTAATACCACAGAGTTCTACCTAGTGGTTTGATTTAGGAAAGGTTGGCTAGGCAGCAATCAATACAGTGACAAGAGGATGACATCACGAGGTGACATGAACCTTATCAGACCAATCAGCTGCTCAGCTGAGATTACTAAAGACTGAAAATCAGCTGTTTGTTAAACCATCTAACAGTAATGCCATTCACAAGGAATAAACCTGAATATGTTAAACTGTAAACTGACTTGAGTTAATCAGCTGACACGTCAGAGTCATTTTCGACAAGCTGCACACACACGATGAGCAGATTTATGGCCTGTTTGTTAAATGCTGCAGCGCATCACATGACTGATAGCTTTAAGCCATTTCTGCGCTCTTTAAAGTTGCTTCCTGTTTGCAGTCAAATTAGAAAATTACTTTTTTCTGCATTAATGTCGGACCACACAGAGAATGAAACACAAAATGCACAGTTCATTTCTTTGCAGTATTTTTAAACTCCTTCAGCATGTTTCTGAATAAATACATGTATCCTTGCCTTGTGAAAAAAAATGTGAATACCTACTGATTTCACATGATGTCCAGTAAGTTTAATCACATAACAAGAGGGCGTGTCTTGCTCATGTCTTTTGTAGGTAATAGAATCAACAAGCAGAAAGAAAAACCCAACAGAAACAACAAGCTGCCTCCTAAGACGTGACAGACACTCCATGCTGTTGTGATGATGCAAGAACCAAAGTAAAATCTTCCTTTTTATATCTAAATGCAACAACTCTTTCATATTTCTCACACAAGACAAACAGTTTCTTCCTCACTTCTGGTGTTTCATTTAAAAATATGTTGATTTAGTTGCTTTAAAGATAAGCTGATTATATTAAAAAAATAACCAAACCCATTCATTTTAACAAATTGTACTCAACGTACTGACATGAGTTTGACCTTTTCATTTTAATCAGAGCATCATAATGTTGCATTCACTCCAGAAACCAAAAGGCACCAAGACAGAAGAGAAGGAACGATTGCCTGCTCCAAACATTTTTTTAAATGGCAGATTTCTTTTTAGATATTTGATAATAACAGAAAAATAGAGAGACGCAAACAAACAATAATTTTTCGTAGTTGAATATGTCCATTAGCAAGTCGTGAATTAGCATGGGGAGCAAAAGCCCCTCCATTTTTTTACTTCTGTTACCCATTATATGTATGCCCTCTAACAACAAAACACACAATTTACTGCAGCATTAGCATTTAGTACTAAATGGGCTGATAAATTGCAAAAGAGCAAACAGCACTCCATCCCTGATGAGTGTGGATGCAGTAACACGACACAGAGGAAGACACACAGAGGTGGACACCTGCTTCAGGTGGAGGCCAAACAAAACACAAAGCTTTTAAAAGGTTAAAAAAATAAACCTTTCATTTTGAAGTCATCTCTCACGCACAAGAAATTGTGTCCGAGCAGAGACATGAATGTGTGCGCCCACTGGATTCAATCACAGCACCTGCCATTACTCTGGGAACACGCAATGAATCATGGGATTGATGATGCGCCCTTGCAAGCGGACAAGTAATTTCTACTGCCCAGGAGATGAGATGAGGAAGGAATGGATGCAGAGAGCACAGAAAAAAGCAGAAAAGGGGTAAGAGATGGTGGTAAAAGGGTAAGAGAATGTGTTGCATCATTCCAAGGCCTCGGGTCTGCACTTCTTCTCCTGCGCTCATCGACCCGCTAACAAGAACACAGCACCCTGAATGATAGGAAAGACAAGAAATGGGAAGGAGCGGTAGATGAGGATTACAGCAGACGAGGGCTCCATACATCATTTACCCTCTTTCTTTTTTTTCCCTCAAAAGGCTGCGTGTTTGGTACAGAGGAGATGCAGAACTCAACACAACGATTAAAAAAAAAAACCAGAACAACTCTCCCTGTCTTCCTTCTGGTACCAGCTCCTCTCTCTGCAGTGGGAGAAATAAAAATTCAACACCACACCATTGAATCCTCTGATATATTCAGACCAATATCTCCCAATTTCACACAAGTAAAAGGGATGCGCACGCAAGCATGCACAAAGCTGCTCATGTACATGCAAACTCTTACGCACTTGCATACACAAGCTGGGAAAAGGTATTAAACCTCATTTCTTTCAATCCCAGAAAGCAGACCTGTGCCTTTCTCCGGGGATTAGTGTGAGAGAAGAATAGTAAGAATGATGGGAGGGAATGAATGAAGGACATAGTAAAAGAAACAGAGGAGGAAAGGTAACAGCTAACGTACAGGAGAGACAGAGCAAAGCAAGAGAGATAAACAAATGAGAGGCCAAAAACCCATGAAAAATATCAAGTAGCAGGGACAAACCAAAAGAGTGGGTCTGGGACGACAGAAAATCATCATCTGTATTCCAGAAAATGATCTGATTTATTGTTAAAAATCGAAATTCCAAAAAGTGGTGGAACACTGTAAAATGTAAAAAAAAAACAACAACAAAAAATAAACCCAGAATGCAATGTTTTGTAAAGGTTATGAACGTATATTTGTCCAAAAAGAACATTGACAACATATCAGATGTTGAAACTAAGATATGTCACAGACAATTCCACAGAAACACGGGACACAAAAGGCTCAAAAAGAAACTGGCACAATTCAAAAACAACTCAAAAATCATTTTTACAACTAATTAATCGTTTGGCAACAGCTCAGTAACATGACTGAGGAGATAAAAGGAGTATTCAGAGAGTCAGAGTCTGTCAGATGTAAAGATGGGCAACGGTTCACCAAGTGACGACAAGCTGCATCAAAAAATTGAGGAACAATTTAAGAAAAAAGTTATTCTAAGTAAAAGTGTGAAAACTCTAAAGAGCTCAGCCTTTACAGTAATCAAAACATTCAGAGACTCAGTAGGAATCTCTGTGCACAAGGGGAAAGGTCAAAGGTCAATGCTGGATGCTCGCAGCCTTGTGGCAAAACTATTTTATATTCAGATCTGGTGCTAATTTGAAATTCTTTCAGGAAACCACATGTCTTAAGGTTACATTTGTGCCTATGGTATGAGCTTATTTGTTATACTTTTTTTATTGTAGACAGACATTAACAGCAGCTATTTAACATCCTACAGTATTCTAAAGTTGTGAAATAATATCACCCACAAAAAGCATAAAAAAGAACATGTGTTTCTAGGGTAGTAATATGTGTGATACTAAATAAAATCTGCACTGCATTAAGGTGACTGAAAACTGGTGTTTAGGTTGTGGTTAGTATCTTTAATGTTTAGTCTTGATAGCATGTCAGTTGTGTTTTACTGTTTGTCTGTCATCACTTTTTTAGTGTTTTTATCATGTAAAACACATTGAGTTGCTTTATTACGCAAGAAGTGCTTGATAACTAAAGTTTGATTTGATCTGAACAGCAATCCATTTAACATATAAATTCTTACGTCCTGCAGCTCAGGAAGACGAGGAAATGAGCAACTTTACATTTGAGACATCCCAAAAAATGTAATTAAATTTAGAAGACTAAACGTTTCATAGTCAAACTTATAATGCTATATGCATCATCAACAGGAAGACTGCTGACTCGTTTAATCTCTGGTTCATAAGTGCACATTGTTGTTAGCATGTTGAACTACAGTGAGTAGCTTTTAGCAGCAGTGCAAGGTAATGGTTTATAAGAAGAATGGTCTCATGCCACTTTCGCTTGATTTCCCAGAAGTAGAATGAGACAAAGCAAAGATAATGAAAACGGAAAAAAAAAAATTCTTCTGGAAGGAAACATACGTGGAAACTGCTTTTTTCATGCTGCCTTCTATGTGAGGTTACAGAACCTCCTGAAACTCAAATGGACTCAACAAGTTTTATTTTCATGGTAACTGGGTGGATGTGATCACTTCAAAACAAATGTTAACGATAAAGTGCCTCACGTGTATTCTAACAGGCTTGAATTAATGTCCAGTTATGTTAAAGACAGCTGGCATTCAGTCCCTCAATATCCCCCCAAATGTAGACAAAAAAATATTTTATGTATTTGTACTTTTTTTTATATCAAGTCAGATTGGGGGAAATAAATCTATTTAGCTTGATTGCTAATTTAGAAATGAAAGTGAAGGATAAAATACCCTAACAAGTTACTTTAGTAATGTTTGTGTCTGATTCACTTCCACAGATATTCTTTCTAACTTACTAAAACAATGCTTACAATATTCCAAAGACGTAATGTGCCTTTCTGTCCACACACCCACACATAATATACAGTGGATAATGAAGCAGCGCTGTCTCTTTTTGCTCTCTCGGTCCAGTAATGTACCTTTCATAAAAACCCACACACTCTTCTGCCAAAGTAGCATGCAATGCACTTCAGAATGCATATCAGCACATCCAGCCGCATGCGCGAGAATACACACACATACAGGTGTCAGTTGTGCCCGTGTTCCAGGACTTTAAGCTCGGTCCAAATAAAAAAATCACGTCAGCACAAATACTGCTCACAGTGAAGGCTGCTATAATTTCCTGCAAACATTTGGCACACTCACCAGCAAGAAGCAAAAGTCAATACTAATTGGCATTAACATAATGACTGGAAATGAACACTTGGGTGTTTGGGCTGTAATATGCCAGTAAAGCAAAATGCTGAAGAAACCCATCCCACAAACCCCCTCAAAAATTTCCATTAAAATATCAAATTAGCAAGCTAACATCCATGCAAAACACTCTCAAAATTATTCAAAAACTCTTCGGGCCCCAATTTTGGGAGGATAAAGATGAAGCCCAGTGACTTTTTTTTGCCAGTAAAGTGACAATTGTGCAGCTACTTGAGGCTAGGGTGCTCCAATACCCACTTTGTCATGGAATGACATCTTGACACAATAATCAGTGCAAACTGAATTCCACAGAAGGGTTTTAGTGACAGAAATTACACTCTTGTCTCTGCCTGCAGAGTTCATTTCAGCAGACGTATAAACATTGAGCATTTTTTTCACGATAGTTTTAATAATCCCACATGCAAACAAACTCCCCAAAAATCACATAAATCATTGCAAGACGTGCAGGAATGGGCAATAACTCAATATTAATGGTTAGCTTCTCATATAATTGCACAGGGAACAAAAAACAAACAATGATTTACAGTTCTCACATCAGGTTGGAAATAAATGGATTTAACTGTTGTTAAAAACTCACGTTTTTACAGAGGACGTACTTCAGCATTTATGTTAAACTGGAGTGAAATTACTATTTACGTTAATCCTCAAACTGCAGACAGTGTTATCAAAGAGTCACTTCAATAAATGAGAAAATATTCAAAGTGGAGATAAATTGTGGGGAAAAAAAAGGAAAAAATAACTTGATGCTCTCAGTCTGTTAAAGTTATTTAAAAAAGACAAACGTTTGTATAGACGATATATCATCTACAGTTATATGAAGACCCTTCACTTTGGTATAAATATCTCTTACCTGTCAGATACTGATGGGGCAGGTCAGTGAAGCACATCTAGTCTATAATTAGATCAGCTGCATTTATTGAAAATGGTCTTATTGTACAGAGTAACAAAGTTTTAATGGAACATCTATCTAAATTCATGTGATTTGTGAACTATTTAAAATTCTGCCTGTCTTTTAAAAAAAAGAACCTCTCTGAGTTAATGCAATGTAGCTGCTAATCTAGCCATTATGGTGACAGGAATATAAATTATATCATCATGCAAACATAATGACTTCAGTAGTGTGAATAAATTCATTCCAAGTTCTGTCTTCACATAAAACTACTGAGCTATGTCAAGACCACCCGCTCCTATCAAGTTTCAAATCAGTCAGAAAAAACAACAACAACAACAACAACAAAACAATGAATTGGCTGCAGGAGGTGCAGCTGTAGCATGTGTTGTCTGATTCCTGTTCAGCAGATGTAAAACCCAAAGACTAATTGGGAGGGAAATTACTGGTCACACGCATGAATTCACCTAGTTTTCTTTGTACTTTTGGATGATGTATTTATTCCTACACATCTATTGCAGTTTTAAAGATTTAATCGTTCCTAATAAGTGAACTCGTGATAATCTGTACAATTGCTAAAAGATTACAGGAAACAAAACTATCATTTTATTTTATTTTGAAAAGACTTTGCATGTATCTGTTCAAAGAAATAATTGAACAGTGGTGTGTGGCTCAAATGTACTTATTCTTATATTTTGTACTCAACAAAGTGTCACTTGTGTTGCACCACAGGATCTCAAACCCCTTTTCATCCTGTAAAATCCTGTTAGTGACATTAAAGATCATCTTGGTGTGATGACCAACCCCCACGCATGCTTCACTCGTGTGCCGCGTTTTGGGTCAGTATAACATCACAGCTTTTCGCTTTGGGAATCTGACACCTAGCAAATAGTAAGTTCAAATGATGTAAAAAAAAATGAGTAAGAACACAGGTGCAGTGCATTCTCTGGGCCCCTGTTTTGTTTTCTTTGGTACTGAAATGTAATGAAAGAAAAACTCAACTCACCTATGGGAGCAGATGTGGTCAACCACACAGCAGCAACAAAAACCACCAGGAGAGAGGAGAGAAAAAAATAAATTAGTCTTCTTGCATCCAAATACTGTTTTTTTCTTACAGATTTGTAAAGAAAAAAAAATTGCTGTTCACTGAAAAAGGTTAGAAAAATAATACTGGGGGAAAAAGTCCTATATATGTGACAAACAAATAAAAACAAGATGAGCATCATTTTGGATTTGCAGGCTACAGTATAGTGCATTGTTGTGCATAAATGCAGCAGTGTGAGCACGTCTGGTCCCTACCCAGGGATACACATAAACCAAAAGCTGTAAAACGTTGGCAGCAACGTGTGTTTTATAGTCTGAAAAAGTGTGATGGTCGAATGCATGGCTCATCAGCAATACAGAGATTAGAGAGAGAGAGAGAAAAGCAGGAATACACACTCAGTTTCCTACATGTCTCCATTGTTCCTGGCGTGGTGGTGAGATGAGTGTTTTTGTCGTCAAGTTTTTGAGTGTTGAGTATTTCAGTTAGTACAAAGAAGAAAGATCAAAGTCCAGGTTTCCTAACTTATCAGAGCTGCCTATCAGAAAGTATCCTCCAGCTACACTTCAGCACACTCAGCTACGTCTGTCTTTCACTCTCCTATTTCTTTTATACACAAGAAAAGAAATGAGAAACAACGTGAAACAGAGCAGAGAGGAGTTACAGTAGAATCAGTAATAAGAATGGTGGATGAGATTCTGTGGGTTTTTCCTGTCAATGTTTACGGCAAAGTATTTGGCGTTATCATTTAAGGCTTTGTGAATCAATACCTCCATGTCTCTTTTAATTAAACTCACTTTTTGGGGTTGTTTAGGCCTAAAATTGTTGAACAGTTACAAGTATGTCGTTTTTTTTATTACTTTATTGCACCTTTCTTCTTTACCAAATTTGTATGCGGTCAGGAATTAATTAAAAGGACAAGTTCAGCTAAATTAAATATGACATAAGTTAATTTGAAGGTTTCCATTTCTTCTGTAAAAAGTTTTAGGAGGTTTATTAAGCTTTGACTGATTTCATAGCTCTTGCTTGTTGAGTAGTAAAAACTAAAAATAATTGATTTTTTTTTTTAGTATATTGTATTTTTTCCTACTTTTTAAAGGCTTTGGAGAAAATTAAATATTCTTGTTGAATTTGAAGAACAACAAGTGTAAGGCCACATAAATAAATGTGCTTTGATTAATTTTAAATAAATGGAGGTTAAGAATGGTTTAAAAATGCTCTTGGTATTGTATGTATTATTTGTACTGCTGCAAGCCCTTTAATTTAGCTGTTTAATTGGTGCTTTTTTCAAATGCAAACATGAGATGAATGTACTTTAATGAAGTGATAAATGTGTGAGTTTCAAGATGTCAAATCTTGAATGGCCCTTCTCCTCGACCCCATTTCCTGTGTTTTATTGTTTGGGAAGTGTGCATCCAGTCTTTAAATTTCTCCTCCAATCAATTTGGACATGATCCATTCAGGTTCTGCTTCAGTCGTATTTGTGATCAAAGATTTTCTTAAATTTAGCTGATCAAACATGGCCGGCTTTCTGGCTTCCTCTAACCCTTTTCCTCTCACCACTTTGTTAAATTCTTTTGAATCAAGGTTATCATGAGTTCTACACTGCAGCGGTCTTTATAGATGTCAGAGAGATTTAAATACCTTCTTTAAAGCTAAAATGCAGAAATTTACACACACTCACTCCCTATAATTAGACCGTAGCTTTGGACTCCTTCACTTCACATCTGTATAGTGTGTGTGAGCGCGACAGCATGGTACTATCCTATTCGTCTCAGGTTAAGTGAGGACAACAGAGCTAAAATAGCTCATTTTGTGACCATGCAGGCTTTAAAAGGTATTATAATGAGACATAACCACTTATGGCAGCTCATTCTCTGTGCTCCTTCAAGAGCACATGAACACAGTCAAACAACACACACACACGCACACACTCACACACTCACCCACCCACACCCACACAGAGAGTAGTGGCTAAAGTTTAAAGTTATCACTAATTGAAACTACTGTATTCAGAGTCAGTGACAAAGGAGACCCACTTGCACTTCACTTCTGCCTCTACCAATAGTGCTGAACTAAAGGCTATAAGCAACACGTGGAGGATTCACACACACACACACACACACACACACACACAGAGACAGACACACACACACTCACACACCTGTCTGAGACCACAATGGTAACCCACATAGGGAAACTCCCATAATCCCATGCACTCGGTCATTTGGCTGAACTGAAAGAATGTAAGAAATGGAGGAGGAAAGAGGGATGATGGAAAAAAGTGCTCAAAGCAGAGTAAGGGTTAGGGAGCAACAGGTGAGGGAGGGAGACTGGGGGGTGCAGGGGGGACGGAATGACAGATACTAACTGGAAAGAGGGACAAAGATAAATTCCTCAAAGAACCAAGGGGAAAATTAAGGTTTGCGAGACTGATAGAGGTGCAGCAGGGTGAGGAGAAAAAGTGAAAGAAAGTAAGATAAAGCTGGTAGGGGGAGGTACGGAAGGGGAGAAAGGTGAGGAGGGGGAGAGCCACTAGAAGATGAGGTTGTGACCTCTGAGGCAGCTAATGAAGACAGTGAAGTCAGCAAGGGGGTGGGGGAGGCAGTGTGTTGCAGAATGGCCCATCTGCTGCCTGGTCTGCAGGGATATCACAATCACCTCTGAGACTCCCACGTCTCACTTTTACAGCCCTTAACAAGCAGAGGGAGAGAGAGGGGGGGAGAAAAGAGAGGGGCGACATCCAGACAAGCACACATGATAAATCTTTAGTTTCTGCAAATACAACAAACCTGTTGACTCTAATTACCCTCTTCAAATACTTGAGTCAGGTGAGCAAGCATAATATGCTGGCTAATGTTTGTAGATGACAATATATTGTTCTGCATGTTTAATAAGGATAAACCTTTAACTCAATATCCAACGATATCAGCAGCTCTTTGTTGTGTCTGAAACGCAAATGTTGTAAATACAAATAATGTGAATCAATCAATCCAGCCAGGACAGAACCAATGACTGGGAGATTCATCTCACACTGAGAACTTGCATAATTGTGATCAAAATATTAATAAAAAAACTATTCAAAAATATGTGATTGAGCTTTTTAGTGTAAGAAAAACATATTCTGATATCAACCACCCTACAAAAAATGTCTTGTTTTAGATTGACCTTTAACTGGAACATATACAATTACTTACATATATTTTCATCTACAGATCAAATAAATTCCTTCTTAATTTAGAAAGAAATTCTGATAATTTGTATAAATATTGTTTCAAAATATGTGTTACAACTACAATCTGGTGATGAACTATTTTTTTGTTTTTACCAAATGAAATAATTACCAGTATTCTAAAAATTGTGCTACTTTGTTCACAAAAACAATTACTGTGCAACTTTTAAAAAGTTTCCAATTTGTTATATTTACTGACCCATGCAGCATTCTGATGGTGAATTCTTTGAATACATGTTTTCATTTTAATGCTATTTTAGAGACCTTTTCAGAGGCACAACAGAAAATACATTAAAAAAATGAAAGTGACAATAATATAAAAACATATAGCTGAAAAAACCTCTGGTAGAGTGACATTAAACATCTTCTTTGTGTAACTCTTGGAAAATTATTTCTTAGATTAAGAGATTATTTTGTGCCGTCTTGTTGTCATAAAACTGTCTCCACTCTAATGCAGCTACATTTTTCAGCTTCTCTAAAGGTCAGAGAGGTAATGAGAGAGAGAAAAAAACTCAAAGCACTTTACCCGTAATAACATTTTTGAGCCTAATTTTTTTGAAGTTCATATAAAGAGATTATTTGGAGTCAGTAAATCCAGCTATACAAACAGCACTTTCTGAAAGTTTTGCTCCTTCTGTTGGAGTGCAATCTTTAGTGAAGGCACTGCTTATAAAAACTACAGAAAAAATATCCAATATTTATGTCCTTTTATTTAACATTTTAATGTATCAAACTTACATTGATGGGATTTTACATCAGATAAGCTGAAAACTGGTGTACATACTTACAAAACAAATGCTGCAATTATGGATTAAAAGTCCATGTCTTATTATTCAGACTCAGATTTTTCCCCTTTTTTTTATAATTCCATTATCAGCTGGAGAATTTGGATTTTAAAAGTTTAATCATTTCCTTTGCTTTGACTCTTCTCAGTCAGTGTTCTCATCTGTTGTATAACATGCAATAAAAACTAGAAAACTCTGCATATAAAAGCATTTAAATTTCTTAACATGATAGAAAATAATTCACAAAAATGAACAACTATTTAAATCCAGCTGCAATTAAATATATTTATTTGGCTGCAATAATACATAAACTCTGAAAAATCACTTGTTCATTTTTTTCTTGTAGGAAAAACAGAATTTACTATTCTTATGTCATGATGACACCATCTGGATTCTATTTACTTGGCAGGATACATAACCTGAACCCTTTGACAAGAGACAGAAAGCGTCTTCCCACGCTGCCACTCATGTCTCAGATAAAACACTAAAGTATTCAAAGGAACAGCAAACTGTGTCAATGAGCCTTACTAGGACCCTTCACAGAAGCATCAGTCTGAACAAGAACTTTTCTGCTGGATTATTTTTCTCAGCGCCTCCATGGGAACAGATAACCCTGATGATAACAGCCTCCTTCTACAGGACGATGCATCCCGACACACAACAAATAACCCGAAGCATCGATAGCCTCCAAACTTTGTGGAGCCTGAACAGATCGAGCTTCAGACAGATGAGCTGCAAACGAGCCTGATCTATGGAAGCTCCAGCCGGAGAACATAACCAAAAGGTCTAACGTCCTTAACCAAATGCAACAGGACAAACCCCAGAGCTCATGTGAGACCTGTTCTAAAGGATCAGATGTGCTTTAGCTGCTGCCTGGAGGGAGGCGGGTCTGCAGTCTTATCACCACAAAAGAAAAAAATATGGGTGTTAAAAAACAAACAAACACAAAACAACACTCATTTAGTAAATTACTTCTTCAATTTGAAATTAAACTAATACATGTAAAGAACAGGGATGGAGATTCACAGAAGCAAATAAACTATTTGAATTCAAGGTTAATTATTTGATTAAAAACATGGAGGCATGCTAAGCTATGCTAACATTTGTCATGTTTACCTTAGTTACGGCTGATCTAAGTAATCATGTAATGACCTTAGACCATTTCTTGTTTCCATCCATAAAAAGGTACGATATAACTGGGTGGAATGAAAGCTTGCAGTGAATCTAGTTTCCTCACCAAGTTCAAATCAGCTGCAGACGGAACAGTTTTGCTAATCGGGGAAAACTGTTTTCTTTCATATGCACTCACCACTTGGTGGATCTGTGTTCAGAAGTGATACATATTCTGGCAGAAAAGAAGTAGCTCATTTAAAAATAAAACTATGATAGTAAAAATGCATCACATCAAAGTTTTGGAATGGGAAGGTGTTGTGCTGAAAACTGCACCCATGTCTGTAAGAGCACTGTGGTGGTTGGGAAAATATGTGTCAGTAGAATCAAGACTGCATTATCTAATCAACAGCTGCTTTGAATAGTCAAACTTATATAATGATCATTTAATTATTCCAAAATCGGGGTCCACGTCTATTTCAAAATCTGAAATGTTTCTTCCTGCTGAGATCTCATACCAGTGTCCAATAAGAAGGCTTCCTTATATAAACATTATGTTGTTTGTTTGTTTTTATTTTATCCAATAAAAAAAGAGAAAAAACATAAAACCTTGAAGTTTAACTAAGATAAACACAAACCTGTCAGGCCCTAACCGACTCTCTTTAACTTCTACGGCAGGTTAAGCATCATCATTATACACTGTCATTGATATTTTCTGAATTGTATTTATTTATTTTATTCTGTATTAACACCTAACAATGAGTGAGGATCAGAAAATAAAGATAAATGATTGTCTTAAAAGGAACAGCTATAAAAAAGCATTAAAGCGATCGCGCAGTGTGTTTGAAGAAGTAAAAAGCTGTATTTGAACAAAAGAGCACCTTGTCAACCGTTTAAGTGCTTCAGAATATCCTGGCTGGAACCGCAGTTACAGATATGGAGAACGCTGAACCAGTTGAGGCAAAAATTGATCATGATAAATAATAGATTTTGGATCAATTTAACTCTAGACTCAAATGTCAAGCAGTTAAAACTGTAAAATAAACTATTGGAACAGAACAAAGATCCAAAACACACTTCAAAATGCATCTACTACATAAAACACAAGCTTTGGAAGAGATTTGTGTGAAGATCTAAAAAAAAAAACTGCATGCAAGCGACTAAAAATATCTCAGAACTTTAGGTGATCTACAAGGAGTCTGTGAATATTCCTACATCAAAAAAGAGAGACCTCTGTGACATCTGCCAAAGGTAATAAGATTTACTTCCTTCACTTCAAAGCTAAAACTAGTGCTGAGGTGCAATTTGCATGTAGGTGCTAAAGTTTTTAGAATTCGCTGGGCCAGAATAACCATGTATGAAGATATGACACCAGCCTAGGAGATTTGTCAAACCCAAGACAAGATGGACAAATCTAAGAAAAGAAACAGACACTGAAGACACTGTAAGCGGAGGCTTTACATGATCATACCAGAACAAAAATAGTTTGAATCTAGTTTGGTGGCAGATTAAAACGCGACATTGTTCATTCAAACTGAAAAAACTACTGGCACTTTGGCAAAGACTACAAAAAGTAGTGCATGTTGGGTTGTAGTATCTAGGAAAAGGTTGTCTTTTCATCCATGTTCTATACCTGCTTCTGGGTCACAGGGAGCTGGTGCTTATCTCATCTAATCATTAGATGAGAGGTGGAGTTAGCTCAGGTAAGGTCTCCAGTCCACCTAACCTAACATGCATATTGTAAGACTGGTAGGAAACCGGACTGCTCAGAGAAAACCCGTGTGTGGACAGGACATGCAAAATCCATGCAGAAAGGTCCCAGCACGGTTTCAAACCCAGGACCTTCTCGCTGCAAGACAACAGTGCTACAAACTGCACCACCATGCAGCTCCTTGCTGCAAGTAACAACGCTAATGCAGCCCAAGGTAAAATTATCATCTGCTATACATAAAACCAAAAAATCCCACAAAATGACAACACAACAAACACATGAACAACTCTGCTGCAATCAGCAGCCAATTTAATCAAACTACATTAAAATAGATCTCTCTCTCTCTCTCTCTCTCTCTCTCTCTCTCTCTCTGTCTCTCACACACACAAATCACAGAGTCCATCTCTGTAGCAACAGAACATAAAATATAATGAATAACAGTCATTAAAAACTGTGTTTATTTGCCCGACCAAACTAAATAGTGCTGGACATTAAAAAAAATCCACTCTCTCGACCATCCCTCGGTTTTCCCCATCTCTCCTCCTGTCCCTGTGTCTAATGAGGCATAAAGTGAAAAACTCTCTGTACTATCACAGACGTAAACACATATTTTCAACTTTTTGCACCCTAGCGCATCAAGGGGGGGGGGGAATAAATAAATAAACTTTCCCACAACTGCGCATTATCTTGTCTTGAAGCACATCCTTTCCTTTTCTTTGTTTGTTTGGTTGTTGTTTTTGTTGCCTCACAGCTTCGATCCCTGCCTGTGATCGCTCAGACAGAAAAAAGGAGCGACAATATCATTAGAGAGTCTCAGCATTATGGCGTCTTTTTTTTTTCCTCATGCAGTGAATCACGGTTTCGTACAAGAAGTGACAGACACACCAGCAAGTCAAATGCCAGAGGCCATAAATTTCCCAAAGCCCGTAAAAAAAACACGAGGTCACCCGGCACAGAGCAACTACTCCCTAAAGGAGTGTAACCAGACTGCTGGTGAGGGAATATACTGTATGTGTGAGGTTAAGTTCTGCAGTGTTGTGTGACAAAATGCCAGTGAAAAAATGCACAGGGCTGGAAGGAAAGGACTGCTCCGTGCAACGTGGAGGATGCAAGAACCTGAAAGAGCTTTTGACATTCAGCTCCCCAAACCACCAGTCATGGAGCGAGATCAGCCAATGCGTGCCAAAATACAGCCGCATAAGCTCAGAAGAGAAGTAAAGAATATATATGAGACAGATTGTGGTAGGTAAGCTGAATGTGGAGGGTGGAAGTACGAAATGAAAGAGTTCTGTAAGAAAAGTGCTTTGCTGTCACCAAAGTCAATGCTAATGCCTACGCACGCCCCTCATGCTACGCTAACCATGAAGAAACAACAGTGATTGTGTAACTGCACGGGTGCATGTGATCGTACTGGTGTGCAAGTTTGTGTATTGTTATGATTTAAGGCTTATCTCAGTGGATTGTGCTGACTCGCCTCTATTAAGAAGTTCCACACATTCAAATCAAGACAGAGCCATTTCGACTCAAGATGTAGTTTATACACCTTTTGTCTGTTCGTCTGCAGGAAAGTGTGCAGCATTTGTGTTTGTGTTTAACATATGAGTGTGTGGGCGAAAGAATACAGTTGGTTTTGGAATATAATGAGGGAGAGATGTAATGAATATGGGCAATGATAAGAAAAGAGGAAGAAAAAAATGATAACTGACTCTGGGTTTGTTTGTCCTTTTGCTGGTGTTATTTCAAACCAAGAAAGATGGAATCAGATCTGGTGTAATGTGATGTGGAAGACAGGCACAGGGTGTGGATCTGGATTACAGTGATTCATATCACAACCACATTTCAGTAAAAAATTTGTATCAGACACTCATAAAAGTCATCGTAACTCATTAACAATGATGGGATGGGATTAAGAATGATGAATGTGTTAGTGTGTTTGTATATATTATTTTCCTAGAATAACATGCATGTGTTGTGTACACACATATGTACTATTTTATCCACATATGTGTAATTATATCCGCAAACAGAGTAAAAAACAACATGTGAAAGCTCTCCAGGTGGTATGAAAGAAGAAGCTGTAACTCCTGATCTGATCTTGATGTGTACGCAGTCAAATAAAAGCTAAATGCCTGATATTTGGGTAGTAAAGTACTAAAATCTGCAAATAAATAAGAAATGTGTAGAATCATGAGGAATGTTCAACACCCCCATCTGTACAAGAACTGGTAGAGAAGTTGGTAATCACTCTGAAATTTATAAAAAATAATTATTAATGTGTAGAGATTCAGTTTCACAGTGTAAAACTGTATCAGATATCAGATGAAAGTGAGATGCTTCACCCAGTGCTGAAACAAGTCACCCCCTAGTGTGAAGATTGTTTGAATCCTCGATAAAACAGAAGGAGTATAAGTCGTCTGCAGGGAGGGCGGATCAACATTCAGCAATAACCTGGTCAAACACGCAGAAAATATCCTGTTTTTATTTTATTTTATTGCTACAGTAGCTCTTAAACACAAAACTGTTACAATAAAGTCTTTGTATTGTCATTAAATGCCAAGTTATATGATTCTCCCTACTGTTCATGTCTTGGGCAGCATCAAAGACACAGCAAGGGGGTGGGGAGGTTGGGGCGGGGGGGACTGGGTTTGTGTTTAAATGATCAAATCACTCTCTCACTTCCTCCCTGCTAAGAGTTTGTTATAAAGCAGACTCAGTAGGAGACAGGCCTAACCAGCTGTTAATCCATTTCAAACAATCCTTGAGCAAAGCACTGTTTAATAATCATCCACATGCTCAGAAGATACTCACAGAGTCTGAGGTGATGGACAAGTGTATCCAGTTCAAGTCATGTAATAACACATCTCTAACATATATATTTATTAGTCTTGATGAGAGTTTCAATTATATAACTCCAGTTCAAATGTTACTAAAGATTTTGGACAGATGAACTAAAACACTTGGCAGTTGAAATATCAAGAAAATAATGCTGCTGGAGAATTCTCAGCAGGGAAGTTACTGTCTTCAGATGTTAGTAATAGTGATGCATTATCATCTGATTCAACCGAAGTCTGTGCAGCTTCTGTACTGTGTAACAAGTTGTAGCAGAAATCTCAAAAAGCACTTGAAAATGGACACTTTGATTTTGGCACTGGATGAAACTTGAGATGATGGCGTTGGTCACATGGTCAAGGTAAAGCTCTAGCAGCTGAATCTGAGCGGGACGTCCGGTATGTGCACCGGCTGATATGAAGCTTGAAATGATGTAGAAACGCTACTTTTCCCTCAGCAGATCGCTTCATGCATGAGCATGTAAATAATGTGGACACATACACCTTGGTTTTAGTTGAAAGTTTGTGGGTCATTCGTATTTGTCTCTTGTTTCACATAAAAATAATCCAACTTTCTGTTCTTTACGTAAATAGGTAAAAAAAAAGCAAAAAATCTAAGATGAGATTAACTGATCAAACAATTTACTTGTTATTGTTAATGCCTTTAGCAATGATACAAGCGTTTGGGAGATTTTTATGTGAAAGTAATAATCTTAGTTTAATAATGAATCAAAGTTTAAATCTCACTTAGAGAAAATAAAACATGAAATGACTCATTAAATTGAACAGATGAAAGTGACGTACTTCTTGATGCATTAAATCTTTTCTTTGACTAAAAGCACTCAGAGGAGTCTCGAATCTAATCGGAAAACTTTACAGGTGAATTTGTATGAGTCTTTTTTCCTGTGTGGCAATGTACTACTCTTACCTTTACTATGAATCATTAAGGTTAAAGGTCATTACTAAGAGATGGAGCAGACTGCAGTGAATGGAAGAAAAAAAAAAGTCCTCTTGCTCGATTCTAGTCTCTATTCACCCAAAGGAGCATGTTGAATCATTAAGTTTGGGGGGGGGGGACTGACCAAGGGTCATTAAGCGTTAAAATGACTGACTTCTAATGCACATTTCATGTGAGCTTCTATAAAAACGTATTATTTGCATCAGTTTCTGACAGGTGTGATATCTCACTACTATTTCATTTTGACAGTAGAGGCACTTTAGCTCTCAGTTCAGCAAAACTAAAAAACAAGCAGCAGTAGAAAAATGTTCTGAAATAGAGAAGTTAAAGAAACATACCTGGTAAAAGCAGTCAAAAAAAAAAAAACATTTCAGTAAAATGAGTGGAAACGAGTGGATTTATCTTCTATTAGAAACAAGAGAGCTTCAAACTGTGTTTTCTTTTAATGAAGCCTAAATATGTTTCGATGAGCGTAAATAAAAGACCAGGTATCTACAAATGATTGAAAAGCACTGATGGTGGCCCTTCAGAGATCCAGACACACTTTCTTGTTAAGAGCTCTTGAAAAGCACAAACAAACATTCCCCAAAGTCACAAGATTCTCCTTAAAATCTGGTTTAATTCAGGAAAAAGGAATTGAATTGGCTTGGATGTTGTGATGACACTGCACTGTGATACCGCATCGATACTACCAATTTAAGATGCATTTAAATAATACAGTGAATGTCAATGTGTCCTCTGCACTTACTGAACTGTGTTGTTTTGTCCCAAAAAAGCTTGTTATAAATTATGAATTTCCATTGAAGTCATGAAAGAAGACTTTGGCGTTCTGTGAATTGATCATGCGCAGAACCGTGTTGCATGTTTTCCATAATGCCAGTAGGCATTTAGCCTGCACAGCATCATTACATTTGGGGTAAATCTTTTGTTGTGTTATTCCTGCATTTGAGCACCCTGGGCCTCTGACATCATAAAGCACAACTTGAAGTGTTTCCTCAGTTTTACTGTCAGCTTGTAACAATTTTTTCTCAGCCTCTTTGAAAGCTCTTTTTGAGAGAATTATCACTGCTTGAGGGCTTTGATTTGTAATAGGACTTTAAAGTGAAAGCCTATAACAGTGTGTCAGACTCTGACTCACGTGACTCAATCACAACAATATCAAGAAAGTCATTTCGAAAATGTTCTAAAAAGTCTCGTGAATGGCTGCGATAGAATGAACAGATGCCTTGTTAAAGAGATGGGAAGGTTGTTGAAAGGCTAAACCCAAGCAGAGCACTGGATGAAAATTAAATGTTAAGTGCAAATTTGTCTTAGTAATACGACGCTCTATTTATCTTGAGTCATCCCTTTTCAATACTTTCAACACGTTTACTGTTTCATAAAATATATCATTTGGGGAGATGTTCAAATTTGCAGAAAGGAAGAATTTCATATTTTCAGCTCAAAAACAAATTAGGATGCATTCACTGTACATCGGAAGTAGAAAGTTAAAACTATTTTGCTCTTGTTTTTGAAAGATTTTGCTTCAGATAAACTAGAAATGCTTGAAATGTCATACTGATGTGTTTCTCACATACACTACACACAGGGCTCGTTAATAAAACTTGCTAAAGTTCTGTACTGGTCAGACGATGTTACGCAAACATATTTATGAACTGTTCATCTCAAATTAATTGTTTCTATCATAAGCAACTGTTGTTAAGATATAAAAACTAGAAATGTAGATAGTAACTGTAGCGAGTGCTTTTGGTTGACTGGACTTTTGGTGTGATTATTATTCTTTTTATCTTTTTACTGTTTATGCTGTTTTATTGAATTTAATTGTGAAGCACTTTGTGATTTTTATCTGTGAAAGGTGCTATATAAAAAAAGTTTATTATTATTATTATTATTACATGTTTTTTAGAAATCCTCAAACTATAGACACATATTTAACTTAATTGACCTATGAAAAACCAGCTCGTCAAAACTTAAAAAGGACTTTTTACCTTAATTGTTCAAGCTCTAAAATTTAGCCAGCTCTTTTTTTTTACTTATTTTATACCACAAGGGATCGTTTAAGACAAATCATGTGATTGCACCATGTACAACACCTCAAAATACACAAACCTGCATATGTACCCTAGTGTTGGAATTAATAAATATCATAATTTTTTCCAATAAAATAAAAAAAAATGATCATAACTTGTTAATAATTTTTTAACATTTCCCTTTTACCATATTGCAGTCAAATGACCAGTGCAACCAAACTACTTCTGTATATAAATCCATTGCCTTAAAAGAAAAAACAGAGCAAATAAACTGATTTTTTTTTTTTTTGCAACTCCGCAATGCAGCAATAAATAGAATGTGCTTTATAGCTGACACTTTGATCTTTCTACTTCTAATCCCTCACACTCTTATACCCTCATATTGCCCAACCCCACCTCAACATGTAGATACATACAAACACAGGCAACAGGGATTTTAGCAGTTTTAATAATACAAAAATATATTTTTGTACTGACCAACACTTATAGTGAGTTTGACTATTTGTCCAACTAAATTGGAGAAAACAGAGAATGTGGGTGAAAAAAAGAGAGTAAGTGAGTGAGGAGAGAAAGCAGCATTGTCCTCGCCTCAGATATGGTAATTCATGCTAATCTGTTTTCACATACATAATCTCTTAATTGCTTTAATTGAAATATAAAAAAGTTGAAGCTTGTCTAATATGAGAAATTGTAAAAGCCTTCCCTGAATCCTGCCTAAAGCGCATGCAAACATATACAGTTTATGCTCTATTACTTACATGTAGAAGAAAATACAATAAAAAGAGAATTCCGAGCAGTTCATTAACATGTGCTCAAGTACACTTGATCATACTGCTGTGTTGTAATTAAACGACACACATATGATCTACTCAGTGTTTCAGGGTTAGACAATGACAGACGTAAAAAACAAGCAAATACTGCAGACATTCCAGAACCAGTCACAAATTATTTACTTGATATTTATATTTTGAACACAAAGGTCTACCCTTTTCATCTCCTAGTAAGCTGTAACTTATTAT